>JAJJWW010018165.1:0-301432 GCA_023531295.1 Papaver armeniacum | reverse complement strand
AGGGGTGGGTGGGACTTGGGTTGGGTCAACCCACCCAACCCGAACGTTGGGCGGGCATGGGCAATGTATTTTAAAATTTTGGGCAAGCTTGAGCACAATTTTAACAAACCCGAGTTAAACTTGGGCAAGCATGGGCACACATGTTTCTAACCCGAACAACCCACCCAACCCGAGGAACTATAATATAATTATATAAACTATTTTCTAATTGGTAGTATTATCTATTAAGATCAATTTTAGCCATTATCTTCAAACCTAATAATAAAAATATAAATCATATCTATCGCATTATTAATTCAATATGAAATTTATATTATTATCAATAATCATAAGTTATTTGGAAATTTAAGCTAAATACAATAATTAAATCTTATAATTACTAAAAAACATTATTATCTCATTAATAAAAAATAAATTTTAAGACTTAAATTAACCTGGCGAGATTGGGGTATACTCAAACTAATTGGGGTATACCCAATTTTAAAGGGACACTTTTTGTGGGTTTTAGGGGGAGTCCTAATGGGTAAGTTACAAAACTACCCTTACCCATTAATAATCTTAATTACCCTAAATCGGTTTTATTCTCTTCATTTCATCTTCCTCTCTTCTTCTTCATCTTCATCTTCATCTTCCATCAACCAAAGCCATATAAAAATCTTCAACTTTGATTTTCCAAAAAAATTGTTGACTCTACCAAATAAAAGAAGACTATAAATGATGTTTAAACTCAAACCCATCATTGTGTTGTGTGATTTGATTGTTATATTAGGTTAGAAATCGAAAATTATGATTTTACTCGTGTTTTTCAGTCGGCAAGGTCGTGAACATGCATATCTTGGTTTAATTTTCATAACATCCATGGCGTGCATCAGAAATTTTTCAACAAATTGGCAGGGAGTATTTTTGAATACCTTGTTGTCGGCCAACATAAATAGGAAGGGTATTTTTTGAATACCTCCTCACGGCCAAAAACGATCAGGAAGGGTATTTTTGAATACCTTGCGGCCAATAAATTTTATGTCATCTCACGTGATGTCAAAAAACAAAAGTCGACAAAGTGACGAAAGATCTTGTCTACCACTTTTTGGGCGATGATCTTCATTAGTCGACCTTGCCGACGTTTCATACTTTCAGAACTGAAAGTGTTGATTTATTCTTTGATTTTGAGTATGATTTCATATAAAAGATTTGCAATCCCCTTTTTAGAAGTATTTCGGTTGTGTGCTTCATTTTCGTTGCAAGAGATATTCTCAAAAAGAAAAAAAAAAATCATCAAAAATCATCCCACAAAAGTTCAATCAAAAACAAAATTTCATAACTTAAAATTCATAAGTTTTAATCTATTTAATCAATTTAAACTTAATTAATTAATCTAATCAAAATTTTAGTGTTAATTAAACGAGGGCAATTTTGCCATTTTGAAAATACAAGGTTAAGGGGTGGCTTGGTTTTACTTCAAAATGACCTTATTTTATCTTATTGGATATACCCCAATTAGTTTGGGTATACCCCAATCTCGACAGGTAAATTAAGGTCATTAGGGTTTCTATGTGTGTGTATATATATGAGTCTACAAACTGTCCACAATTTATGTGTTGTAAAGTATTAGCATGGGTCAACCCGAGGAACCCGGGGAACCCGAGGAATATAACTTGGGCGGGACTTGGGCAACACCTCCACGGGTTCCATGGGCAATCTGGACAAAGCATTTCTACCTCGGGTCTACCTCAGCCAAGCCTTCTAACCCGATCAACCAACCCAAGTCCCACCCCTAAGTGGTGGTCATGAAGTGGCCTAAATTAGGCGGAGGTCCCTTGAGATTCAGAAATCAGAGGTGGAAATTTTGTATTTGAGGATAAAACCAAGAAATAAGTAATCAGAGTTAAAACCTGACATGACATCCGACTCAAAAGTCAACCTTAAGAAATGCAAGTTGGACCTGTGAGATGAAGGTTGCGATTTTAATCCTGGCTTGATTGGGTATACCCAAACTAATTGGGGTATACCCAATTTTAAAGGGACACTTTTTGTGGGTTTTAGGGGGAGTCCTAATGGGTAAGTTACAAAACTACCCTTACCCATTAATAATCTTAATTACCCTAAATCAGATTTTATTCATTTCATCTTCCTCTCTTATTCTTCTCCTCCCCACCATACCGACCCCCATCTCCACCACCATCAAAAAAAATCGACGATCAATTCGTTAAAATTTTCGATTCCAAAACTCCGATTAATCTTCATCAATGGATCCGCCGAGGGCTAGTAAGATGAAGCAAACAAATAGAAAGCGCAATGAATTCAATCCCGAAATTGCAAAAATAATTCAACAAAAAGTGAAGAAAAAAAAACTGTCAAGAAGGAGAAATCGAAGCGGCGAAAAGCGAGAAATGGTGCGATTAAGAAAGTAAGGGCCTACTTAAACTCACTCTAGTACTTGATTTCATGTTTGCATGTCAAATTAGGTCAGAAAATCCGAAATTTTGAATTGGCAAGTTCTGACACCAACAAGGTATTTTGTTATCGACCTTGCTGGATTTTCATAGATAGGGTTTGGCCTAAGCTATAAGGTTGAAGAACTTGCCGGATGTATAGTTTCTCAGAATCGCTACTAGCAGAAGTGATATATTCAATCGTATACCTTCTAGGCGTCGAGTTTTTTTTTTTAATGAAGCCGATAACTTTTTATTTTTTTACCTTGCTCAGTTGCTTCTTTTGAATGTTTCCCGATGCCTGAGTTTTTAATCCTAAGGGTATTTGTATAAAACCATGCCAAGGTTTGTCATCCTGACAATGTATGTGTAATGGACCTTGCCGACATATAGTGAAAATTTATTATTTCTACTGTGTACATTTTTGTTGGGAGCCAAGGTTATTTTAGTGATACTCCCTGCCGGCTGCTTAGCCGGCACGCATTTTTGGTGGACCCTTTCGGCCATGTTTCAGCCTCTGATTGTCGACCCTGCCGGCCTGTAATGTTTTTTTTTCTGAATTGTTCTTGTTCAGGGTGGAGAAGGTAATCGCTGTCGTAAGCGTCAAATATAATTTCACTTTCTTACTCACTAAATATAAATGAAGCACAAGGTAAGGAAGAGTTCGTTTCCACAGAGAGGCAATTGTTGTTATGCGATTTTCAGTTTCTAAGGTAACCAAGGGGATGTTTGTTGTTTTAGCAAAATACTAAAGTAAAAATAAAATAAAGCAAAGCAAATAATTGGAATAATCAATAGAGAGAAGATATTGGTCACGGGATAGTATCATTCACAAACATGTATTATCATCAATGACTAGAATTGGTATTTTAATCTCTTATTTACTAGAAGTCCTAAGATACCTTGATCGCAAGAATATCCCGCTAATTCCCTGATTTCATCACAACCACATTAACAGATGCATATGTGAATTCTTCCTAGAAAGCAACCTAAAGTGTAAAAGCACAATTAGATTTAACTCCCTAAAAGTAATAAGTTCTATGGAATAAGACTAATCAATGCAAACGAATGTGTAAAAGCACTAATCCGTTTTAACAAAAGTTATGATTCACTTGTGACTAGTAGGATATATCACTACAAGCACTACCCACAATTATGCTACTTAGAATCAGGGATAAACAAATTTTTCGTATTGAAAACCCTAATATAGCTTTAGAGATGAAAGCATATCGGATTGATTCCGTACTCAACCTAACAAGTATTCAAATCATATAACACTATTAATTGTGAATCACAAACAATAAATTACTGAGACAAAACTAATTCATTGAATCATATAACATATTGAGAAATCAACTTTATCCCATAACCAATAATAATTGTTTAGCTACTCATAGCTATGGAGTTCATCATGAAAATATTAATTGAAAAGAAGAAGATGAACAAAAGCAAACCCTAGAAGCGTAAACAAAACCGGCTCTCCAAAGTTCCAAGAAATAAAACGTGATACCCCAAAGTTGTAGAAACTTTCTCCTTTTGTAGCTTTTCTCCAACTTCTAAAATTAGGTCTTCATAGCCCAAAGCCCATGTGGTCCACCAAGCCCATGTGTGTGCAAATACCCATGTGAAAATATGACCCAAAAGAGGTCACCGGAAATCTGGTATTATGGCCGAAAATTGACCGGAAGAGTCACCGGAAAATAGCTCGTGTGGCCGGGAAAGTCCGTCCGATCACCGAGTTAACTCGGTCAACTTTGGTCAAGGTCGACCGAGTCAAATGGTCGATTGAGTCGGAGTCCGAGTCGAAAGACGAGTTAGATAGCTAGTTAGACTCGGGCAGAGATGAGTGACCTTGGCTTTGATTCGGAGGCTAACTGCAATTAGGCGAATGCCATGGTCACAGGTGCCACTTAATATTGGGCCAAGATGGCACTTCATCCATCATGAATCGCAAAATCATCTCAAAGAAAATTCATGCCAAGCCATTCATTCATCACAGCACCCATCTTCTAAACCTTCTTGTTATCTCAATAGCATCATCTGTGGCTCAAGTGCGAAGATAGCTCCATCTCAGAGGCGGCTACACTCAAATTCAAGCCACGATATGATCCATACAATCACCCGTATCTCGGTCCCATGGCAACACCACAACAACATCACCAAACACCACTGACTCCATGTGCAGCTGACCGCAACTTTCCATTCTAGCACCATTCACACTGCTGTCACAGTAATAGCTATCTCAAAGACCAGAGCATTACCAAATTAACTCTCAAATGGCCTCGCCGCATCTCCTCGCATCCCTGGCCAATATCATTCATTCTCATTTCCATCCAGCTTTGCACTTTCTCTGTTCCCAGCTGCTATATTGCAGCCAACGGAAACTGTAACCATCCCTGTAAACTTCCAACCACCACAATTGTAGGCCATTTTCTTGTGCTCACTCAGAACAGTTTCAGTGCATACAACCAAGTTCTCACATTTATGAGCAACAAAACTCTCCAGCACAACAACAACTTCCCGATACTCATTCCATTCATTATACTGCCGTTACTGCAAGATCATAATGCCTACAATCCATTATCTGCAGCACATACTATTCAGCACAAATTCATCCCAATCTCAGCTGCAATATTCAACATGTACCCTGGCAGCAACAACACCTACAGCTGCAGCTCCAACTTCAGTTGACTTCATTGCTTTATTATCTTTGCCATGGTTTGGTTGCACTACTAATGCCTTCAATTCCTTCTCAGAACTACCCATTCAATCCCTTGCTCTTGACATCAACATAACTTCCTCAGCTCTAACTCAATTCACCAACACAATTCCTTGTCTGCAATCTCAACTTCATCTCTTGCACATCAGTCCCACTGAGCCATCTCCTGCCATTCCTTGTGCATCATTCACATTATGTAACTTCTCAACTAGCTAGCCCATTGTAAGTTCTACCACATTATCACATCCTCCAGTTGCACACTCAGCTCGGCTTCCACTAGTTCAACTGCTCCCATCTTGCAATGCCATGAGCTCAACATTAATCTCCCCAGCTTCGACCACAGTTCAAAATCCTGCCATACTGTCGAGCTCTCTCCATCTACAACCAGCCTCGCTGCAAAACCTACTTCGAGCCTCAATCCCAGAGCTGAACCTTCCATCATTATCAGCAGCATCAATTTCTATGTTGCACTCGAGTTCTCCATCAATCCAAATGCAACTCCTCATTATTCTCCACTGTCATCTTCACTGACCTTGATGATTATCGCTGGGAATGGAAGCAACCATCATCCATTGATCGTTCTTTCGAGCTCTTCATACTTCCTGCAATCCTTCGTACACCCTGGCATCACCATTACTCCACAGCAAACCAAACATGATCAATATCTTAGATCCATCGTTCCTCAGACAACAACATCAATACCATCTTCATCATAAATTATGTTTCCAACCCATCTCAAAGACCTGTGTCGTTCAGGCCTTTTTACGAACACTTACAACACCAACTCGTTCAACTTCCTCTGCTGATTCTTTCTTCACTGAATTCTCGATTGAGATTTCAAATTCAGCAAAACCCATCTCTTAATTCGTTCCAGAAATCAAAACCCCTTTTTACCAAATCAGTTGCAGCAGAACTTCTTTGACCTAGTTTCTCATCCATCTCAACTCAGTTGCAGCCTGATTTATTCCATCATGTTCATCTCAGATTCCAAATACCCACTAAACCACATAGCAATTTCATTCCTTCTTCATCGGTCTTTAATCCATGGCAACTCTTTTTTTGGCAGATAGATGATAGGTGTAGAATACACCGTATTTATTATCTAGTATTTATGCTTTCTTTGCTATTTTTCCTTATGTGTGAATTTGAGTTTATTAGGTGCTGAGGAGTCGCACGGAGGAAAGAAGGAGAAACTACTCATTTAGGAGCGAAAAGGGTAGAATTGTCATTTCGGCGAGTACTATCTGAGCCAGTCAATGTTAAGGGGCATCTCTGTTTTGGAGGGTTTTAAAAGACGGACTAGTTGTGGTTAAAGGGTCGCCCATCCAAAGAATTTTATCGAGCAAATAACGTCCCACCTTTAAGAGCAGATTAGGGTTTGAGAGAATTGAGAATCAATTCCCATTCTATTTTTCTCTCGTTTCTTCCCTTTTGCAAAGAATTCATCCGAAATTTCTTGAGAGATCGAAGTCGCTCTTTTTGGAATCGAGAGAGGAGCAAATCTGTTTTATTGGGTACTGCTTCACTAAGAGTTGCTGGATTTTTATTCAATTAAGAGACGGCCGTGAATTGAGACGATCTCATGGAAGATTAGGGTTTTGGGAATTGCTGATCGAAGATGGGTTCTGCGAATGTTGTTCTTGATTCAAAGATGAAATCAATGGCGCCGTGACATGGGTGAGTTTATCACTGAATGAGAAGATAGGAATGGAAGACTCTGGACGAGAGAAAAGTTAATGGTGAATTCACTGGTAGATGGGATGGCGAGCTATTGAACTGACGGATCAAAATCGCGCAGAGAAGAGGGTGGAAAATGGTTTCTCTCGTATTTGGTTTGGTTTTGGATCGAGTTTTGTGATGGGTATGTCTCGATAGTTGTTCTTAGAGATGAAGCTTAAAATGAGTTGTGTTAATGGTATTGGGTTGAAAGATGGTTTGAGTCACAATCAAAATTGAAGAGCTAATGAAACAATTGAAGCTGCAAAGTCTAATGAAAACTAGATGTATGCCTAGGTGTGTGGCGGGTGAAGATAACGACACGAAATTGGCCAGAAATGCTCTACAAAGAGAGGAAACTCCCCGTCCGAATTTTACCTCCGACGATTCAACTCAGTGCAGTGATGACCGTTCGAAAGAAGTGACTTTTTTTGACCGTTAGTACTAAACGGAGGACTGGACGAATATTCCTCACGCGGAGAATCTCGGTGGCGGTGATGATTTAGATACCATGACTTTCTACGGGTTTTATCTCACTTGTGGCTTGGTGGACTTCTATGTAATGGACTTGAAGACAAAACCTAATTTTGGAAGGAGTATCCTTTATGGAAATTGAGAAACATATAAAAGGGAGATCTTTTTCTATCTTTTGCCTCTACTTTGTTTTCTAGGGTTTTACAACATGATAGAGTTTCTCTTTCTCCTTGTTATGAACTCCATGAATATGAGTACCTAGTTTTATTATTGGTTATGGAATAAGTTGGATTTCCAAATATGGGTTTTAATTCAATAAATTAGTTTTCTCATATTATCGTTTATGGATTCACAATTAATATTGTTACATGATTTGAATGCGTGTTTAGTCGAGTCGCGAATCGATTGAGTTTGCTTTCATCTTTATTGCTAGATTAGGGTTGGTATACGAAAAAGTGATAATTCGGATTGCAAGTAGCATAAATATGATTATAGTTTGTAGTGATATATTCTTATGATCATATGTGAACCATAACCTTTGTTAAACCTGACAGCTGCGCTTTGCCGTTCGATTGCTTTGATTGGCTGATTTCATAGAACCTAATGCATCTAGGGAATTAAACTTGATTAGTGCTTTTACACATTAGGTTGTTCCTTTAGATAGAATTCATATTCGATCTTTTAATGTGTTTGCTGATGACATGAGGAGATTAGCTGGATATTCTTGCGATCAAGGTATTCTAGGTCTTTGATAAAAGTTGGGATTAAAATATCAATTCTAGTTATTGTGTAGAAAACATGTTTGTAGAATGAAAAACGAAATCCATGACCAATACTTTTCACATCCTTGATTTGCGTGTTTACTTTTATTTGTTTTGCTTTTATTTATTTCCGCTTAAATCAAGTCGGTTTTATATAGGAAACCATAACAATTTGACAACCTAGACCTCTCTGATCGATCCTTTCTTGCCCTTTGCTATATTTATATTTTGAGTAGTAAGAAAGTGTAATTTATTTTTGACGCTACGACAAATTTTAGAGCCATTGCCGGGAGGCTAGTTGTCACTTGTCTTGGTTTTTATTTTTATTTTGTTTTTAGTTTTTGTTTTATTTTTCTTATTTTCTCGTTTTAATATAGTTTTGAGAATCTTATTTCCTTTTTGGATGGATACGGTTTTTCAACAACCTCAACAATATGATAACTACCACTCCCACAAAACCAATTCATTGGTTATGATCAATATTCCATGGAACCTTGTGGTTTTCCTCAAAAACCTTATGGCGGTATGTGTGGGAACAACAACAAGGATGGGAGATTCTTATGCTCGAACAAAAAGTCTCTAATTTTATAGACAAAGTTTCCAACGAGGAATTTCAAAAGCTAAAGAGACTACAAACGAGCAACTCCAAGAACTTCAGAAGGTATTGCTAGCTTGCGAAGAGGCATTGATCAATATAAGGAAGATATGGATAATTCTAATGTGCATATGGTTTGTGATGAATATTTGATTGATGCTAATGTTGAAAAAGGAAATCCTTGGGCACTTTCGTTTGATAATTGTGTAGTTAACTCAACTCTTGATCTTAATAATGATCATTCACCTATTCAAAAGGATGAGTTAGAGATTAGCAACACTAAATTCAAAACAAGATTATGTTGACTATGATAGTGACGGTGATTATGATACATTGCTTGAAACAACTCATGGTGACATCTCAGGAGTCTTTTGGGATCAAGATGTAAACGAAGAGGAATATGTCGACACTTGTGTAGATTACTCAAGCATTGATCTTAATAATGATCAAGAGCCTATTCAAAGGGTGGAGCTTGAGGATGATGCATTTTCGAAGTGTTCTAAAAAGTTTTATAATAAAATTTGATCCGCAAAAGAGTATGTGCCTTAAATGATAACCAATATTGTGGAAGACCCAATTGAGCTTGCAAAAGATTGTAATGATGATGTTTATGTCACACTTTGTTAAGGCGAAACGGATGAAGAATGGTTGCAAGGTTTGATAGAGGACCACGATATAAAAGAGGTGGACTTATTCACTTGAGTTTTTCAAGGATGAAGAGGATTCCGTGATAAAGAGATTGTGCAAGGTTTGTCTAACCCTTGCCTATTGTTTCTTCTCCTTTTTACCTCTTATTGGTTTGAATGTATGTGCTTCTATTGTTGAATGACTTTGTTTCTCGTTTTCCGCCATTAGAGAAACTTGATTCTCATACTATGCAAGTTGCTCATTACTAATATTTGTGTGAAGCTAGAAAACAGGTTACATGGAAGGATCCTCAACTTTTCGGATTGTTGGTATATGGATTAAACAAAAGAGTCTTCTTTTAAATGGGAGGCAACCCATCATAAACCCTTGTATTAATTTATTTTTATAGTTTCATATATTTGCATCCCCATGTTTTGAGTCCGGAATCTATCTTAGAAGAGAATTAGACTTCACTTTGTAGAAAACACGTAGATGAACAACTTTGTGAATGGAGTTTTTCCAAATTCTTACCAATTTGTACAGTTTTTGCTTTTATTTGTCTAATTCAGAATTTTTGATGGACAATTTTTAAGTGTGGGGGAGTCTTTTGCATATAGAGTTTTAGCCTTTTGAGTCAAAATTTTCAATTTTTTTTTTTGTATATATTTGAATAAAACTCCAACTTGTGGTTAGTTTACACATAGTATACATGTCAAAGATTATCAGAATCTCACAATAATAACACTGATCGGGTTTCTTAATTGTATGAGAGTTAAAGTTGGATTTAACCAAACATTAAGGTATTAGAGTAGTGGTCCCTAAAGACTAATTACTTTATCAAGGATGAGAGTTCGAGAAGTTCAAGCTTGTAAAGTACTTACACCACCTTTGTACTTGCATTTTATTTTATCTTATTTGTATTTTATTTTTCTTGTCTCAAAAAAAAAAAAAAAAAATGAAAAAAAAAAAAAAAAAAAAAAAATGAAAAAAAAAGAAAAAAAAGAAAAAAAAAAAAAAAAAAAAGACAAGAGAAAATTTTTTAGGTTTGTTATTTTTGTTTTATTTTTATTTTTGTATTTCTTTTATTTCTTATTTCAAAAAAAGAAAAAAAGAAAAAAAAGGAAAAAAAAAAAATTAAATTTGGAGATTTTGTATATTCTGTCGGATAACGAGGTCTTTTCTTGTGAGTCGAATGAGATTGTGTTCATTTATGTGTCTAACTTCTTATGACTAGTGTGCTGTCTCTTAGTTGGCTGGATGCTATCATTACGGAGAACTAGTAAGTTGGAAAAATAGGTTTTGTAGGTATATCTCTAGTAAACCTTCATGAGACTATAACTCGTCCACTAGGGACATCTGGGGGGTTTAAAGGCTTGTTATTTATGCAGCCTCGTCACGGAGTTGTATGTATTTGTTTTAGTTTTGTTTTGTTGATTTGCTCGAGAGACTAGCAAAGTTGGCAAATTATGTATCTTATGTGTGAATTTGAGTTATTAGGTGCTTTGGAGTCACGAAAAGGGCAGAATTGTCATTTCAAGCAACTCAAGCCCACAATGTTAAGACTCTGTTTTGAGGGGTTTTTAAAGACGGACTAGCCGGTGGTTAAGGCCGCCATCCTGGCCAGCCCTTATCGTGGCGACCATTTATAGGCACCCAATAACAAAAATAACGATTCTCATGGAAGATTAGGGTTTGTATGGAATTGCGTTCTTGATTCAAAGATGAAATCAATGGCGCTGTTGACATGGGTGAGTGATTTGAATTGAATCGAGAAGATAGGAATGAAGACCACTGGGTGGTAGATGGGATATGCGAGCTATTAGGGCCGACGGATCAAAATCAGAGAAGAGGGTGAAATGGTTTCTCTCGATTTGGTTTTTAGATTTTGTGATGGGTATTGTCTGGCAAGAGGGTGTTACTTAAAATGAGTTGTGTTGGTGTTTGCATTTGAGTGATGGTTTGACGCTAATGAAACAATTGTGTGAACTTGACTTTTGAGAGGAAACTCTGTCTTTTCACCTCCGACGATTCAACTCCGGTCAAGGATGACTGCCTCCGTAATAATCCCGATGAGATGAGTTAACTCGCCCCTCCGACTTGACCTCTCTAATGATCCTTGACCGTTAGTACTAAACTGTATTCTTGAATCTCTCCACCTTCTAATCTCACTTGTGGCTTGGTGGACTTCTATCTAATGGACTTGAAGACAAAACCTAATTTTGGAAGGAGTATCCTTTATGGAAATTGAGAAACATATAAAAGGGAGATCTTTTTCTATCTTTTGCCTCTACTTTGTTTTCTAGGGTTTTACAACATGAACATGAACTGAGTACCTAGTTTTATTATTGGTTATGGAATAAGTTGGATTTCCAAATATGGGTTTTAATTCAATAAATTAGATATTATCGCTTATGATTCACAATTAGATTTGAATGGTGTTTAGTCGAGTCTTTTGGTGATAGATAAAATAAATATGATTATAGTTTGTAGTGATATATTCTTATGATCATATGTGAACCATAACCTTTGTTAAATCGGAAGCGTTGATAAGAGCCTACCCTAGGGAATTAAACTTGATTAGTGCTTTTACACGTTAGGTTGTTCCTTTGATAGAATTCTATTCGGTGTTTGTTGATGATATGAGGAGATTAGCGGATATTCTTGCGATCAAGGTATTCTAGGGTCTTTGATAAAAGTTGAAAAATATCAATTCTTTTCATGTTTGTGAATGAAAACTTCCACTTCCCTTTTTGCGTGTTTACTTTTATTTGTTTTGCTTTTATTTATTTCCGTTTAAATCAAAGAAACCCCCGATGTTTTAATTGAAACTAACAATTTGACAACCTAGACCTCTTTTATCCTTTCTTGCTCCTAATGGATAAGAAAGTGTAATTTATTTTTGACTACTTCTTTTGCTCACCTAATGACAAATGGGAATTGAAAGCTTTTGGTTACATCTACCCAAGCTAACAAGAGCCAAAAGCTTGCTCAAACATAAATTCTTCTTTCAATCTTCACTTCCTTTTGACAATTGACTAAATGGATCACACCCAAAACATAACACTCAAAACCAAACATAAGACAAATAATTCACACGAAAACATAACAAAGAAAGCATAAACTATAGATATAAATGAAGGTGTTTATGACACCTATCAGAAGGCAAAGAAGAAAGCTCTGAAAGCTATTAGTCCTCCTTCAAGTCCTCCTCGTGTTGGTGGAAAACTCTTGACTTCACAACATCGGGGGTCGCCTAGGGGTTTAAAGGCTATAACTCGTCCACTAGGGTCTCCTAGGGGTTTAAAGGCTTGATGCACATGCTAAGTGCATTCGTTTTTATGTTTCAATCAATGTAGTGACCAAAATTGTATGAATAAAGTGAATTACATCTTCCATATTTTCTCTTTTCTGTTTGGTATAAGTACAAGTCGGCAAGGTTATAAATCCATAACATGCCGGCTACAGGTCAGCCGGCAGTGTTAAAAACTATTTACTTGCCGACTTATGACCGCCGGCATTGTAGGAAAATTTTCCATGTCGACCGTAAAATGGACCCTGCCGGTTGAACATTGGTCGGCAGGTTATTCAAAGTGGACCTTGCCGGCCAGAGAACAGCCGACACCTTATTCAAACCACGACCTTGCCGGCCTTGTGCATTTTCAAAACCAATTTTTTTTGATCGAAATCGAACTCATAAGACAGATGAAAGGTTTAATTTACTGAATTCATGATTTCAAAATTTTAATCTAAACTCAATTAGTTAACCTAATCAGAATTTTAGTGTTAATTAACCAAGGGCATATTAGCCATTTAGAAAATACAAGGTTAAGGGGTGGCTTGGATTTACTTCATAATGACCTGATTTTGTCTTATTGGGTATACCCCAATCTCGCCAGGATTTCAATAGGGTTTGGTGAAACTCACCGACTTTTTTCCTGAATAAAATCCTAAGAGAAAGTTGTGAGGAAGTTTTGTCTTATTCTGATATTGGGATGGTAAAAGTTCAAACCGCCCTATCATATGTTTAATTCAATATAAATTTTGGAATTTCCCCTCAGTGAACATAATGTTTGTAATTTTAATAATAAGAGTAAGAACTAAATTTTTTATGAAGAGAAATCATAGATGGTGATAACGATCATCAAATTAGTTCTTGCTAATATGAAGCAATTATATTTCTGGAACAATACAGCTAAAGAGGATGATAAAAAAATACAGGTTAATTTCATGCTAGAGATAATTACAAGAAAAAGAGAACTTAAATTGGGGTGATACAAGATTCAATAAGTATTTGGCTAACTAACAGACCTCAAATAGCTAATAACATTTTAAGTCATTTTGTAGGTATGTGCAAGTCTTTTTGAAAATGCGGTGGTCTAACAACCACACCCAACAATTCGTTTGGCAATATGAGAGGACTTACTCCAATATACTTTCTAGATAATCAACTAGACAGTCAGACTCAATCTAGAGAAAAGTAATATCTCTAACTCTTAATTCAATCCGCAATCAACAAATAGAAATCTGCGAGCCCGATTGAATATAGGAGGAGTAACTTGAACGGTACCAAAGACCAATGATCAAGTGTCAATCAATTTAAATCAATAACCCAAGGTCGGATATTCTAATTGATTGAACTTAACGCACAACCTGTGATATTTCAATTATATACAAAATATAATGCGGAAAAGAAATAACACAGACACCAGAATTTTGTTAACGAGGAAAACCGCAAATGCAAAAAAACTCCGGGACCTAGTCCAGTTTGAGCACCAAACTGTATTAAGCCGCTACATACTCTAGCCTACTACCAATTAACTTCGGATTGGACTGTAGTTGAACCCTAATCAATCTCACACTGATTCAAGGTACAATTGCGTTCCTTACGTCTCTGATCCCAGCAGGATACTACGCACTTGATTCCCTTAGTTGATCGCACCCACAACCAAGAGTTGCTACGACCCAAAGTTGAAGACTTGATAAACAAATCTGTCTCACACAGAAAAAATCTATAATTTGAATAAATCTGTCTCCCACAAAAATACCCAAGAGTTTTTGTTCCGTCTTTTGATAAATAAAGGTGAACATGAACCAATTGATAAACCATACTTATATTCCCGAAGAACATCCTAGTATTATCAATCACCTCACAATAATCTTAATCGACTAGCGAAACAAGATATTGTGGAATCACAAACGATGAGACGAAGATGTTTGTGATTACTTTTATCTTGCCTATCGGAGAAATTAATCTCGAGTCAATTATTTCAATTGTACTCAATACGATAGAATCGGGCAAGATCAGAACACGCAACTTCAAAGAAAATAGTTGGGTCTGGCTTCATAATCCCAATGAAGTTTTTCAAGTCGTTAACCTACAGGGTCTCGATAGAAACCTAAGGTTAAAGGAGAATCGACTCTAGTTTATGCAACTAGTAACACACAAGAGGTGTGGGGATTAGTTTTCCCAATTGCTACAGTTCTCCTTTATATAGTTTTCAAATCATGGTTTGCAATCCAAATTACCTTGGTTACAAAGCATTCAATATTCGTTAGATGAAAACCCTGATTCAACCAAGCTAATATCTTTCAACCGTTAGATCGAACTTAGCTTGTTACACACAAATGAAATGTACCCTCATTTAGGTTTATGTAACCGTACCCAAACGTGTACACCATGTTGGTTCACAAATAGTTAACCGAGGTTAGCCATATGATTACTCTCATATCAACTTTATTCATCTTAACCATAACTAGTTCAAATGACTCAAATGAAACTAGTTAAAGAGTTGTTCAATTGCTATATTCTCATAGAAATATACAAGAACAAAATTGAAGCAAAATAGGTTTGATTCACTTGAATCAATCATGAAAATTATAGCCACAGTTTGCAAAGATTGCATTCCTTATTATATAAATATTTATGTTCATGTTCATAACCGATTTTAGAACTTTAACCTTCAAGTATCCAAACGTGTACGCATACTTGAAATACCCGGACTAAGATTGGGTTTCGCCAGTACGCAAACGGGTACGCGGACTTTCAATCCCAGCAGAAATTCTGGGACATGAACCTGTACGCCAGTACGCAAACGGGCACGCATACTTAGGTTTCTGGATTTGTCAAACCAACAGGTACGCAAACGGGTGCGCATACTATGGTTCCCGGACATGGATTACATATGTGCAAGAGTACACAACATGACATATCCAATAATGGCTAAGTGTTCTAAACTCTTATTTCAATAATTGAAACTTTCTTAGAGGATGATAATAGTCGTTTTCACATACTATTAGCATCAAAGCAATTTTTAAGTTATTGAAATAATCATAACGAAACATTCCAAGACAACACCAAATGATTGTATCACACAAACCATGTAAGATGTTACTCGGAAATTTTCACATGATATAAGATGAACTTGGTCGAAACGAAAGCTTGCCAACACATATTTCGAGAAATTTGTAAGCGAGATAAACTCAGCTCGAAATCTCAAATGTGTACATAGAAAACTATATCGTAATACGATTTATATCTCAATATAGGAGATAGAGTAGAAATAGACTTTCCAAGTGATAGATGAGTTTCAGTCTCCACATACCTTTTGTCGATGAAGTTCCACTAGCTCCCCTTAGTAGTTCTTCGTCTTTAAATGATGAAAGACGTGAAGTCTAAGCTCAACTACACAATCTATGTCCTAGTCCGAGACGTCTATAAATAGGCTAGAAATCAAGACTTATAGTTTTGATCACTAACATTGACAAACATGCTTGAGATAGCAAATCATGCGAGTTCGACAGAGCAGTGCTCTAACAATCTCCCCCTTTGTCAATTTTAGTGACAAAACTATCAATACATATGGATTACAAAATAAATAAAACTTTGTAGCTTCTCATCCAAATGCTTGATCTCCTTGGCATCTTCAACACGACTCGAAATCTTCATCACTTCCAAGTACTCCATGATTCTAAACGTGTTCAACTCAGCATCATAGTTTTTGAAGGTCCGTAGCAATAACAATGAGAAAACAAATGCTCTCAATCATTGTTATACAGTGTCATAGTATTATTACACAACATCAAAGTTCAATTGTATCACAACTTTGACAACAATACTATGGTGATATGTATCACTCCCCCTTAGTCAATACTTCATCTCAACATGAAAACCACTCCCCCTTACATAATGATTCGTAAACCATATGTATTTGTAGTATGAAACTACACATTAATTCTCTCCCTTTTTGTCAATATAAATTGGCAAAGGTACGAAAACTAGTGGGATCCTCATGAAATTTTCATAGAGATACTTCATGACCAAAAGAGAATAACATACCAACTTATTTAGATGCAATCATAAAGATGAAGCTAAATGCATTCATCAAGGAGTTTATAAAGATACAAGATAACCCCTATAATATTCCACGGCCGCACACCCCACAAAAATTTGGCAATTAAGCACAAGTTCAAAAAGAACTCTCCCCCATAAAATGTCATTCCCGAAAGAACAACAAGAGCGACTTTACTTTTACGAGAAAAGAAGGATTTCATTGGACATAATCAAATCACATGAGACTATGAATTTGTATCCAAAAATCTCAATTGAATGAACCACAAGGAAAATGATCACTTCAATTAATCATGCTCAACAATAAGAGAACTTACGGAGCAACACAGTATATACACAAAGACGTGGATCAGGAAAACACCAATACTGAGGAAAAATCAAAGATTCATTCTATTTTTTTTTATCACTATTTGCAAAATGACATATAATAGACTTAATCTTTGTAAACAAGATTTCATCCTTTCTTCCATCAATATTTTCATAATGACATAAAAGGCTTAACTTTTGTATTCAAAAGTTCATTCTATCTTTTATCAATACATTTATATAGACATATGATAGAGATAACTTTTGAACAAGTATGGGACAGTCAAGGTTCACGGACGTAAACAACATATCCCATAATAATTTGCAATATATGAAATCATAAAGATTAATACTGCAAAAATCATCTTCCAAATAACTTAGAATTTAAATAAATAAATCTAAAAAAATTGAAGATGAAAATGTTGGACATAGCTATGTGTAATCACAATAATGGCTATTCCAAACTCTAGTTATTCTTCTAAAAACACAAGAAATAAATTATCATACGAAGATTTACTAGACATAATAAATCAAAGACAACTCTAAAACCAAGGATAAAGCACCAAAGACTAGTCATCATCTTCATCATCGGAGACCATAAGAGTGGCTTGAATCCTATCCATGTCATCTTTGATTTCCGGAAACTTAGTAGCAATTAAAAGTAATTGTTCTTGAACGCACTTTACCTTGGCACTAATCTTATCAACACCTTTGAGAATTTGATGAATAAGATTCATGGAGGTGGACTCACATGTGCCATCAAGTGCGTCACTTCTTTGTCTCTTGCAAGCGTTTTCCTTCATGCGACTGAAGGTGCAAGGGCGAACTAGCTTGGGAGTACCAATAGAGTTCCCAATCGGATTTATAGAGAAAGTGCAACAAATTCTCCCCATCAAGCAAGGAAATCCTAGCTTCTTGTTGGTAGACGTCATTAACAACATTTGATATATGATAAACCCACAAATGTCGAGACTTTGAGTTTCCAACACAAGATAATAGACCAATTCCGCAAACTCACGACTCCAACGAGAATTCTCAATCGTTGAGGGAAAAAGATTAGATATACCAAGTTTACCAAAGAACATCAAGGCAAGACTAAAATTATTAGTAGGAAATTTTCCTTCATTCCATCCAACACTCTTACCACATAGACCAATGGAAATGGTTTCATAAGAGGGTCGATCATGACTAGGTCTTGGAAGGCGAAAATTCCCAATGGGAATATTAGTAATCTTTGAAATCAACTCTCTAGATATATGAATCCTTTGTCTATTAACCATGGTCTTGAATTCCATGTCATCATAATTAACCTCATAGAATTTTAGCATAGAATATTCTTGTAAGAGTGTCAAAACCTTCACCAAGACCATCAAAGATGTTTCCAAGGTTGAATTTTTCAAAACAAACTAAATCCTCTTTATGTCCACTAGAAAAATCCAATTTCTTTTCTAGAATAAATGCATTAGATGAAATCCTTTCAGAAACTATAACACAAGAATCATTAACAAATCTAATCCTAAGGGAATTTTGATCTATAGGAAAATTCATGCTAGTAGATGAAGAACCAAAATTTTTTGAAATTCCTTTTGAAAATTTGAAGTTCATCATGAGATCTAGAAATTGGAAAGACAAGAGGAAGAAAACACTTACTTGGTGTGAAACTTGAATACCCTTTTTCTTATTTTTCTCCAAAGATGATTTAATGGAGGAAATTCATGAACCCTAGAACGTTCACGTACGCGGACAAGATGGGAGAAGGAAGAGGGTACGCGTACTCCTTCTGTATATGCTCATTGATGGGCTTGGATCCGTTTCTGAACCGCGACCCACAAAGGAAATGTAGGATTTTCTTTGATGTAAAAACATCAAGGTTGTGCAACTCGTGAAGACACACATTCGTGTGAAAAGACGGTGCAGTAGAGAAAGCGTATTCAAATATCCAAAAGGACAGAATTACATATTAACCCAATTATACACAAAACAAACCATTTCTTGCCCCATCTCAAGATATATACAAATGGGGTAGTGCCAAGCTCGTTACCAAGTGGCAAGATGTGCAGAGAGTTCCTCATGCACCGTTTCTAGTTGATATTTGTGTGCAGTACCAGAGATATAATCATAGTAATGATGATAATCAGGGTTACTGGAGCTTTCTAACTTCCTTTTCATATGACCAAAAAGAAGATTTTTCCGATAACTTGAAACTGCGTCAACAACACGAGAACCAATTTTATTGGACCTAGTTGTGTTGACAGCATGTTTAGTTCGTACATCATGATTGCATGATTTTACATGTACCGAACTTTTATCGGAACAATTCTTAATCTTAACTGAATTAAGTTTTTCTAAGAATCTAAAAACGTTTTCAAATGCTCTAAATAGGTCCTTGTCAATTGATCCATTACGATAGTATTCCTCAAAAAGATTAAGAGTTAATCTAGTGAGATTCCATATCTTTGAGCGTAAAGAACGTTTTCTCAACCTTCCTTTCTTTTTAATAATTCCTTTAGATTGTTTCACATCATCTAAGTTTTCCAAAGTCTTAGATGAAATGAGATTATCATGAGAAACTGGAGGTCATGTCCATAATAATCTCTGAACAATCTTTAAGGATTTATGGCGTGCGTTACAGATTCCAAGAGCAAGTTTCCCAAAGAACTTTCCGATAAGGGCAAACTTTTAAGGACCAGTCAAACACAAACTTATTAGGTTTAGAGTGTTTGCCTGCTCTGATACCAATTGAAAATGTGGGGGTCTAACAACCACACCCAACAATTCATTTGGCAATCTGAGAGGACTTACTCCAATATAATTTCTAGAGAATCAACTAGACAGTCAGACTCAATCTAGAGAAAAGTATATCAAAGAGTTTAATATCTCTAACTCTTAATTCAATCCGCAATCAACAAATAGAAATTTGCGAGCCCGATTGAATATAAGAGGAGTAACTTGAACGGTACCAAAAACCAATGTTCAAGTGTCAATCAATTTAAATCAACAACCCAAGGTCGGATATTCTAATTGATTGAACTTAAATCAAAACCTGTGATATTTCAATTATATACAAAATATAATGTGGAAAAGAAATAACACAGACCAAAAATAATATGGAAATTTGCGAGCCCGATTGAATATAAGAGGAGTAACTTGAACGGTACCAAAAACCAATGTTCAAGTGTCAATCAATTTAAATCAACAACCCAAGGTCGGATATTCTAATTGATTGAACTTAAATCAAAACCTGTGATATTTCAATTATATATAAAATATAATGCGGAAAAGAAATAACACATACACCATAATTTTGTTAACGAGGAAATCCGCAAATGCAGAAAAATCCCGTGACCTAGTCCAGTTTGAACACCACATTGTATTAAGCCGCTACAAACTCTAGCCTACTACCAATTAACTTCGGATTGGATTGTAGTTGAACCCTAATCAATCTCACAAAGATCGATTCAAGGTACAAATTGCGTTCTTATGTCTCTGATCCTAGCAGGATACTACACACTTGATTCCCTTAGTTGATCTCACCCACAACCAAGAGTTGCCACGACCCAAAGTCGAAGACTTTATAAACAAATCTGTCTCACACAGAAAAGTCTATAGATTGAATAAATCTGTCTCCCACAGAAATACCCAAGAGTTTTTGTTCCGTCTTTTGATAAATCAAGGTGAACAGGAACCAATTGATAAACCAGACTTATATTCCCGAAGAACAGCCTAGTATTATCAATCACCTCACAATAATCTTAATCGACTAGCGAAACAAGATATTGTGGAATCATAAACGATGAGACGAAGATTTTTGTGATTATTTTTATCTTTCCTATCAGAGAAATTAATCTCGAGTCAATTATTTCAATTGTACTTAATACGATAGAATCGGGTAAGATCAAAAAACACAACTACAAAGAAAATAGTTGGGTCTGGCTTCACAATCCCAATGAAGTATTTAAAGTCGTTAACCTACAGGGTCTCGATAGAAACCTAAGGTTAAAGGAGAATCGACTCTAGTTTATGCAACTAGTAACACACAAAAGGTGTGGGGATTAGTTTTCCCAGTTGCTAGATTTCTCCTTTATATAGTTTTCAAATCAGGGTTTGCAATCCAAGTTACCTTTGGTAACAAAGCATTCAATATTCAACGTTAGATGAAAAACCTGATTCAACCAAGCTAATATCTTTCAACCGTTAGATAGAACTTATCTTGTTACACACAAATGAAATGTACCCTCATTTAGGTTTATGTAACAGTACCCAAACGTGTACACCATGTTGGTTCATAAATAGTTAACCGAGGTTAGCCATATGATTACTCTCATATAAACCTTATTCATCTTAACCATAACTAGTTCAAATGACTCAAATGAAACTAGTTAAAGAGTTGTTTAATTACTATATTCTCATAGAACTATACAAGAACACAATTGAAGCAAAATCGGTTTGATTCACTCGAATCAATCATGTACATTTATAGCCACGGTTTGCAAAGATTGTATTCCTTATTATATAAATGTTTATGTTCATGTTCATAACCGATTTTATAACTTTAAACTTCAAGTATGCAAACATGTACGCATACTTGAAATACCCGGACTAAGATTGGGTTTCGCCAGTACACAAACGGGTACGCAAACTTTCAATCCCAGCAGAAATTCTCGGACATGAACCTGTACGCCAGTACGCAAATGGGTACGCATACTTAGGTTCCCGGATTTCTCAAACCAACAGGTACGCATAGGGGTGCGCATACTATGGTTCCCTGACATGGATTACATATCTGCAAGAGTGCACAACATGATATATCCGATAATGGCTAAGTGTTATAAACTCTTATTTCAATCATTGAAACTTTCTTAGAGGATGACAATAGTCATTTTCACATACTATTAGCATCAAAGCAATTTTCAAGGTATTGAAATAATCATAACGAAACATTCCAAGACAACACCAAATGATTGTATCACACAAACCATGTAAGATCTTACTCGGCAAGTTTCACATGATATAAGATGAACTTGGTCAAAGCGAAAGCTTGCCAACACATATTTCGAGAAATATGTAAGCGAGATAAACTCAGCTCGAAATCTCAAATGTGTATATAGAAAACTATATCGTAATACGACTTATGTCTCAATATAGGAGATATAGTAGAAATAGACTTTCCAAGTGATAGATGAGTTTCAGTCTCCACATACCTTTTATCGATGAAGTTCCACAAGATCCCATTATTAGTTATTCGTCTTCAAATGATGAATGTCGTGAAGTTTAAGCTATAAATAGGCTATGTCCTGGTCCGAGACATCTATAAATAGGCTAGAAATCAAGACTTATAGTTTTGATCACTAACATTGACAAACATGCTTGAGATAGCAATGCATGCGAGTTCGACCGAGCAGTGCTCTAACACTTTTAATCATGTGAAGTTCCACAATCTCCCCTTAGTAGTTCTTCGTCTTTAAAGCGCCAGCGCTAGTCAAGATATCGCTCGCAGGTTTGATCATCGCTTATCAGATCTTCATCCAACGACTACCATTTTTCCCCTTTATAAATACCTAATTTCAATCTCATTTCAACTCACACCAGAATTTCTAAATCTCTCTAGAATTTCTCAATCTCTCAATCTTCTTATTCAAATCTAAAACAATCACACCTTTTCTATAATTCTTTATTTTTTGTAATATGGATTCAGAATCTCAAAGTCAAGGCAAAGGCAAAGCTAAAAAAACCAAAGTCCGTGGTGCAAAATACAACATGATAGAAGATGAATGCATTTGTTGTAATTATGTTTTTTTTACCCAAGATTGTATCGATGGTGCACAACAATATGGTATCACCATGTGGGAATATATATTTCGTAAATATGAAGAATAAACCATGAACATCAATGGTCGTGATGCAAAAGGATTGGCAGAACACTTCATTGTATCCACATGGAAGTAGGCGCTTATGTTGTATTGATAATGCAAGCCAAGAGAGCAGGCAAGGAGAGTGGTCAGGTGGATGTCGGTTTTGAAAGACATGTTTGTATAGATTAGCAGCGAACACATGGTAAACAGTTCGCTTACGAAAGTTTTTATCATATTTTGAAGGTATTGAACAAATATAATCCATATTTCTTAGCAACTAATCAACAAGTACCTGAAAAGTCACCATATAATTCTTCTCCCTCAACACCAAATTCTTCACCATTTTCACCAGGTCCATCAAATTCTTCACCAGATAATGTAAGAAACCCAAATGGTAACTCAGTTTTTAATAATTATGATGATGGTAAGAGAAAACTTCCAGGGAGGAACAATGCATGACTAGATAGAAAATTATCTCAAGAAGGAGGAAATTCCGGTGGATTTAACATGGCGGAGTTTATGGAACATCAAAAGACCGTCGAGAAGCAAAGAGCAGTTGATAGGAAAATTCAAAACAGGGAAAATAAAAAAAAGTCATCTTTCTCAAGAAAAATTTGGGTTTGACTATGACAAGCATAACATTCTTCAAGCTAGCACTTCAATTATGAACGCCCAGCAAAAACATGTGTGGCAAATCGAATTTGACAGGATTCAAACACAGATTGAACAACAAGCTGGATTTACTAACAATGGTGATGATGATGAGGATGGAATTCATGATGAGTTTGATGTAATAGTGCCTCTAGATGATTGATGTATTAATTTAAATTTTAATTTGAAGTATTGCATTTTAATTTGATATGTTATTGTTGCATTCTACTTAATATTAGTTTGAAATGAAAAGTGGATTAATTTGAAATGTTGTTGCTCATTAACTTAAATAAGTCTATTGCTTAAATTAAAATACATAACTTATATTAAAATACATAACTTAATAAACTACATAACTCATTGTCTTCCATGTTCTGCGCAAAGATTCAATCTCAGATCATCTCTTAAATTGTCATACAAATTTTGGTTCTGAATGTAATTAGTCATTTGAGCATGATTCCTTGCAGGGACGCCTCTTTCTGGTTGAATCTCTGGCCTCAAATCTTCATCTTCATAGTTATTCCACTCCAAATCACTACCGGTTTTCTGAATTACCATGTTATGAATAATTATTCAAGTGATCATAGTCTTGTGCATTTCACGAGGACTTAACCCACGATATGGGCCACAAATGATAGCAAACTTCCTCTTCAAAATTCCAAAAGCCATTTGAGAATCGTTAAACATCCTTCCTCAATGCCATTTGAGAATTCACAAGATAAAATGTGTTGACCGTTGATCATGAACGGCCCAATGCATCTTCAAACGGGCGAGGCAAAACATTTATATCGGTGAACACGAAGACCAAAAAAAGCGTGCCATATCAATGAACCAAGGTGGACCATTTTGGTGTTTTTAGATTTTTACCATTCACAAGATAATGGCCATTGGATAAGTGTAACCCAATTACTAAGGGGCACCCAATTGATATTCCACCCCAGTTTGGATCATGAAAAATCGTGACTTGGGGAGAAATTCCATGCTTCAAATCTTCAAGAGCCTAGGGGCTGGTATGGGCTCTTGACTTGTGCAAAACATTTATATCGTTTTAAGTAAGGAATGAACCGTGTAGAAGCAAAAATGGAAGACCAAAAAAAGGCTATAAAAGGTGCGTGCCATATCCATCAATCATAAGAAGCATAAATCAGGCTTTTCATCTTTTCTCCCTTGTTCATCATTTGTAAACCATTTTTGAGCATTTCACACCATGAGGATAATTTAATTCCTTTATGACTATTTGCACTATTATAATTGATTTATGATTTTTATTGATTATTTGTGAATTCGTTAGATGTCGCATGCTTAGTCTTAGGTACTTTAGATGCGCCATGCTTGTTTTGGATAAACCGCATGAATGTAAGACCCTTATATTGAACGACAACCCTTATTACTACAACATTATTGAGTCACATCATCCATCAATCATAAGAAGCCCAATAAACAGGCATCCTTTCCATACCCAATGCATACAATCAATACTACCTAGCATTCCTGGGAATCCCCTTTCCTCATTCTCCCTCAATATTTGTCTAACATCTTCCTCGGTTGGTTTTCGTAAATATGTTGGACCAAAATGATTAATCATTACTTCACAAAACAATGAAAGGTAAGTGAATGAAGTTATTTTACCCATACGAAGGTACTCATCGTTCGCATCCGTTGGAGTGCCATAACCTAGAATCCTTAAAGCCGAAGTAACTTTTTGTTCAGGACTATGACCTCTAATATTGAGTGCATCAAACTGATAATTAAATTGAGGTTCTACTCGACAAAGCTCTCCAATAATCTTTATCACCAGATGACGAGGCATACGGAATCGACCTTGAAAATTTTGATCAGAGTACACACAATTGGGAAGAAAATAATCGTGCATCAGCTTCTGATGGTAAAATTCCCTCCCTTGATACGTATACCTTCTTGAAAATACTTCTTGTGGATCTGGAACTCTAGGTATTTGGCCCGTATGTACAAGCATCAAAGTGTCGATTAGTTTATTATCTTCATCTTCCTCATCATCAAGTTATTACAACCTCCTTCGATGCATTTCTTTTCAACAAACATAGTATTTCAAATTTTCAAGTTATCTAAACCGATTCATAATAACATTCCCAATTCTCTCTTCATTGGATCTCGCCATTGATGATTATGAAAATTAAAATGAGAATAGAGATAGAGAAATTGGTGATAGAAATGGATCCCCAGGTAAAGTGTTTTTATCCCTCTAGAGGTTTGAGATATGAATACAAAAGTCACAACAACAATATCAATAGATGAAGAACAAGCAACCATGGCTTAACAACATGGAGTAGGCTAATGATAGAAGGATACAAAAGCTTCATTTGGAAAGAACATCAAAATCACATCAGGAGAAACTGATATCAAGAATATTTTCTCAGTCATTAATGGCTCCTCAAATAGTGTTAAATGTACCACTAATAATGTAATCCAGGATTTCCTTATTCTTTTCCTTTGATAAAAAGAATCTTATATATATAATAATGAACTAAATACACTTAAACATTTTTATCTATTTTATTTATTAATTTTTCTCTCATTTTTATTATAATATTAAAATTAACTAGAGACTAAGACTAGTTAATAATGAGGTATATACATATGTCAAGAGAAATAAAAAATTTTGTGCAGATACTCTAGCTAAGTACGCAAGAAACAATTTAGCGTATGATGAATGGTCTCGACCTCCAAGCTTTCTTTATGGATTTGGAGAAGGATGAAACATTGTTATTGATAGGAGCCTAAATTACATCGTTTGAAAATCAATTTCGTATACTTTTCTTTACTATTTTTTCTTGTATTTTCGGGTATTATGCTTGATTTGTATTTTTTAGGTATTTTGGAGTCATGTAATGAGAAAGAAGAGAAATGGAGAGGCATAGTTCACCACTTAGAGACGTTGGTGTTGATGGACTTAAAGCAGAAAAGGATTGAAGGCTTTAAAGTGTTGGAACCAATTATTCCACCACATTGTCATCAGTTCAGGAGCATTCATTTGAGTTTAAATGGGCAGTGATATAGGCAGACAATATTTTCTGCTAAGGGCTGCCACCACTAAGTGCCTATAATCTCAAAACAACTAGTTTGAGCAATTCAATTTCTATTTTTGTTTCCAGTTCTCTTCCCTACACTCCCTGTTCAGCGACCAAGACCAATTCAGCTGCACCTCCATTCATTGTCGGCTAACCAAGACCCCAGTAGCTCAATGGGAAGAACACAGGTCAGTACCACAAGTATACTGTTATTTTGGACGAGAAGAAAGCCGAGAGAATACAGGGAAAAAAGGTGAGCTTCTGCCATTGATAAACGAAGGAGATTGAGACATGAATAAGAGAGCTTACATGGGTTTACGAAAGTGGGTTTATGATTGAAGTGCCAGCAAATCAGTTAAGCTAATGATGCAGTGAACTTCTGCCGTACAGAGAAGAAACGCAAGCTGCTGTTACTGCCATTGAAAACAGTGATGGATAGAGAAGATTGAAGAGATGCTCGAGACTTTGTTTTATATCTGTTAATGGTTTATGAGAATGGGTTTGCTTTGTATGAATCTGTCTTACAACAAATATTGTTTGATTAAATGCCTGAGATGTCAGATCTTCACAATTCAAAGCTCAACTGCTATTAGTTTCCTGAACCAGCATTACCCTCAGCTAGATAATGGTTTTAGTGGGTATTTGAAATGAAATTGAAGGTTTTAAAGTAGCGGAAGAACAAGGCAGAAGTGACTTGCATTCGTGGTGGTTCTAGCTGAGTTCGTAGGAGCCAAGGAACGACAACAGTGGCTTGAGACAGTGGCATCAAGTCAAGGCAAGTTTTGCTGCCGGAAAATCAGCTAAGTTATGATGTTTGCTATTAGTTTTTGAGGTTGAATGGCAAGGAGTGAGCACAGGATGTAGGTGCTGGCAATATGAGTTAGTCTTAGGCAGAGTTTATGAATCTGAAAATCAGTTAAGAAGAGGAGTTGCTGCCAAGTCGTGTGACTGAACCAGTGCCTATGCCAAGGCCTATCACGGCTAACCATGAAGAATAGAGCATGAAATTGGAGCTGAATGAGAACCACATGGGTCATTGGGTACCAGGGGTTTACTGGCTTCGTACAGAGCCGTGAAGATCACATGAACTGAAGTTTGGCCGACAAGTTAGAAGTCTGGATGGTTTTAGGAATTTTGGGTTCGATCAGATTCGATATATATTCCAGGACTTGGAGATATAAAAACAAAACCTAAAGCTACAGAGGGGAGGATCTCATACCCCTTTCAACTGCCGCAACCCCTAGTTTCAGCGAGCTTTTGCTCGCTGAACAACCATCATCTCTTCCATCCTCCATCATCAATTCCACATGCATATCACCATCTGCATAACTACAACCATCTCCACAACATCTGCATCGCATTCTCACCACCTGCACACCACCTGCATACATCCACCAGCCTTCATAGCCACCTGCATATCACCTTCCGCATCACTACCATCAGCTGCAGTTCATACTACCAGTCACAACCAACCACAGAAGTACTTGGACCTGACGAGCACAACAACAGCAGCAGAATTCCACTTCCAGTCCATTCCACCTTCGCAGCACCAAGTGACATCCACCGCCATTCCATATCTTCATAACCACCTGTTGCTGTTTGGTTTGCTTGTTCAGTTTCATATGTTTTGCTTTATTTGATCATGAACTCCAGTAGTTAAGCATTATTGATTAGGGACGATTTCGACGCCCGAACTTGAATTCGAACTGATATTTAAATGCCTGTTTTCTTGCAATCTATTTCTTTACTTCTTATTCTCTACGGTACCAATATTGTTATATGAATTATTCTTGAATCGTTTAAGTTGCAAATTGAATGGTTTATGGATGGTTCTATTGCTAGTTGAGACCTCTTTGACCCGTAATTGTCTAGAGACGCTTAATACAAGTAGTAATATGTGGTTATTGACGATGGGATTTTGTTAAGTAATCATATGTATTGAATGACACTAGTAGATGAGTCGAGCTTATGTATTTGTCACTAGGAATAGCCTATCTCACGGAACTTAATGCATTTGTTTAAGTCACACCTAGAGAGCGTACTTCTAGGAAACTTGATGAGTAGAATCCGGTAGTCGAGCGCTTCCGTGTCCGGTGAATTGAGAGATTGCGGAATATTTGAGCGTACTAAATATTCTAGGGTTATTAGTAATTGGTGATTGCAGAAACATAGCTATATGATAAGATTCATGTTTCGTGACTGAGAAAGAGTCCTTGATCATTATCATCCTCATATTTGCATTATTCTTATTCAGAAATTGAATTGACAACTTTAGCTCAACTCTCCCTTAGGAACGAACCTGCTTGTTATTGTACTACTAGTTAGTGTAAGAGAAGTAAGGAATTTATTTTTGCGAGTTCGACACCTCGTCAGTTATGCTTTGATTTCATTCAATTTATTTTTTTTTATTAAAAAAAGAGTATGAACTGATAGCACTTTTAATAGTAGAGCGTTAGAAATCTTATTTTGAGATATTATTTAGACATTTACTTACGAGGATTTACGTACGTATGTGACAAAAATAAGACTTTTAGTTCATGAACCATCTTGAAATTCCAAATGGTGTTTTAAACGTGGACTTCATTTTTTTTTATTTGTGTAGTTTATTATATTTGAAATAATAATAATTAAAAGAATTAATTATTAAAATGTTACATAGAGATATAAATAAAAGTATAAATAAAACTTTCTCTAACATCTTTCAATTATCTAGAGATCAAAATGTGTGAATATGACTTTCAAATTTAGTATTGTTGGATGAGTAAAATTCAAGCATGTGCATCGCACATGTGTCCTTACTAGTAATAATAATTAAAAGAATTATTAAAATGTTACATAGAGATATAAATAAAAGTATAAATAAAACTTTCTCTAACATCTTACGGTACAAGTACATCGATCACTTGCAAATATGTGCGACAAGCTTCCAGTTGCATATATAACCAAGTTCCTTATAAAAGGATTAATTCCTAAATTTCTTTTATCGACACTACCTTGACCCATATGAGCGAAATATGACACAAAGGTCTAACCGAAAGTATGTATAAAACTTTCTCTAATACCTTCAGTTGCATATTTAATCAAGTTCATTACTTGTCTGATTAGAATAGGGTGATTGAAATGGTTGTTGTAAGATAATTCAAGGTTGAGGTTTTTGTATTTTGTAGAGATCAAAAAATTTATATATGAATACCTAATTTGGTTCTCATCCTTCACTTCCATCCAAAATGCTAATAAACTTGGGGATTTCATGTAGTAATAGGCAGTAGAGATAAATTATATTTTAAACTAAATATCAAAAAATTATTCTTCAAATTTCTAAAGGTCTGTTTTCCAAAAAATCAAAATAAATCTTGTTATTATGATTTTGTTTTACGATGTAACATTTTTATTTGGTTTAAATTTGGTGTTATTGGATTTGTCAAAATTCGTCGAAAATAATTTTTTATCACTGATATAGTAATTTTGGTTAATTTTTATCATCTGATTTTGTTTCACCTTGTCGAATCTGTATCAACGAGGCTGATTTTTGTTAGTGATACAAATACAAATCGTTATGTCTTTAAACAAGGTCTTGTTTGGTCGGATGCTGTTTAATTTTGCCGAATATTTGCCGACACAGCCAATGTTATCATTGCTATAATAGGTATGTTAAAACCATTTTTGGTTTTATTTGGTGTGTTTCAACTTGCCGAGTATTTATCGACGAAATCAAAAAATGCCCGTGGTACGATAATTTTGTGTTGAAACCTATTTTGGTTTTATCTAATTTTGCTTCATTCTGTCGAATATTTACCTAAGAACCATATTCCATTTGGTGAAAAAATAGTTTTGTATAGATACTAGTTTCATGGTGGTGGTTACAGAGGTGGCGGCGCTGCTGACTGAGGAGGTGGTGGTGGTGCAAGTGGTGGTAGTGCGGGCGATTTTTATAAGGTTGAGTGTATTTTGTTATATATTGGGTTGATTTAGAGGATAAAAGCATTTTATTGGGTGTATTTTGAAGGGAAATAATAAATGCAAATTTGAGTGTGGTGGTGGTGGTTACAGAGGTGGTGGCGGTGCTGACTGGGGAGATGGTGGTGGTGCAAGTGGTGGTAGTGCAGTCGATTTTTATATGGTTGAGTGTATTTTGTTATATATTGGGTTGATTTAGAGGATAAAATCATTTTATTGGGTGTATTTTGAAGGGAAAAAATAAATGCAAATTTGAGTTAGAGGAGGATCCCAACGAACTCCTATTTTCACACTATCTCACAATTTTCTTTTTTACAAAAACCAAATGGTTGCGTATTTGAAGCTAATATTTTGGAGATATGCTCGTCATACAAATATCTGCGTGCTCACGACAAATGAGCACATTATGAAACATATAACACCATCTACCACTTTAAAAATCAACCGTCGAAAATTAAAGAATTTTCAACCGTTAAAATCGAGTATGGTAGATGACGATGTTTGGTATTTCGGAATGTGATTACTTTTGTGGGTATGTACGTAGATATCTGTATCACGAGCATATCTCCAAAATATTAGCTTCAAATACGCTACTGTTTAAGTTTTGTTAATAAAAATGTCTCTTCAATTATGAGATAATGTGAATTTAAAAGTATGAGGGGATCCTCAAGATGAATCCTACCATATATGATGGAAATGAACTCGGCTGATTAAACTTTGAGAATGTCAAAGAATAAAAGAAGAAAGAGAAATATTTTCCTAGATAATCAAATGGAAAATAATTAAAAATCGGTTTCATTAAAAAAAAAAAAAGATTCCTTCAACAACGAGGTAGGAATGTATATTTTCCTGGTGGTTGAAGTGCTCTCTATTTTGATCAATAAAGTCGTTTATAATGGAAGAATTGATGGTTTCAAAATGGTGGAAGGTGGCAATTGTGTCTCACATTTACAGTTTGCAGACGACACAATCATTTTCTTAAATGCATTTATAGTAGAGGTTAGGATATTGCTCACTATACTTTTATTGTTTGAAGTTCTCACAGGTCTTAAGTTGAACTTTAGAAAAAAGTACAATAACTAGTATAGGGGCGGATGATGTGGTGCAGGAATTGTCTCATGAATTAGGCTGTAAGATATAATGTTTACCCATCACTTATCTGGGCATTCCTATTGGTGCAAACAAGAGAAGTGCATTTATCCGGGAAATTGTTATACAAAAAATGTAAAAAAAATTTGCTCCTTGGAAGAGAAAATATTTAAACAAAGCAGGTAGAGTAGTCCTAATTAGAAGCACTTTAGAAAGTTTTGCTATATATTTCATGTCACTTCACTATATCCCTGTTTCAGTGGAGAAGAAGTTGAATACAATAATGCGAAATTTTTTGTGTGGAGAAGATGAAAATAATAAGAAAATGAGATGGATTTCTCGGAAGAAAGTTCGTACACCAAAAAAAAGGAGGATTAGGCATTCGAAATTTAAGACTAGTCAATAGATCATTGTTGGCTAAGTGGCATGCTAGATACTGCAAAGAGCTTGGTGGAGAAGGTTAATGTGTGAGAAAACCAAAACAAATGGGAATGATTTAGTTCCCTCACAGGTCAATAAGACAACTGGCAGAAGATTGTGGTTTGATATTTGAAAGATAATACAGATTTATTTGCTGCAGTTTTTATACAGGTGAAGGATGGGAAATCTATCCATTTTTGGCATGATTGGTGGATGGAAAGGAACTCTCTTAAAGATAAATACCCAAGACTATATAAGATTAGTAGACATAAGATTGCTTCTTTGTCAGAGATGAAAGGTGGCGGATGGAATTTTTGTTTTACAAGGGAGTTAAATCCAGCTGAACGTATAGACCTCTTGGAGATAAAGCATGATATCAAGAATGTGTCTCTGATTCCTAATGAAGAAGATGATATAAATGGTGATTACACTGCTAAAACTCTGTACAAGGTTTTAACAGACTCTTTACCAGATTTGGATTGCAGAGGTATCTTACTGAGTAAATTTACTCTTGTGAAGGTTTTATTTTTGTTATGGGATGCTTTACATTCTACACTTCCTACAAGAAGTATGTTACAAGGGAGGGGCATGGTGCTACAATCAGTCTAATGTTTATTCTATGATTCGAATGTGGATACTTTGGAGCATTTGTTTGTTCATTGCAGTTGGTCGTAACATCTTTGGGGCACGGGTAATGCCGACTCAGTTTAAAGACCTTATGCTAAGTTGGAGATTGAATGGTACTTCAAAGAGAAAGTAGATTGTTTAGCACTTGGTTCCTTTTGCTGTTTGTTGGGAGATTTGGCTGGAGAGAAATAAGAGAGTTCATGGTGGGAAAGCAAGGTCCAAATATGAGATAATACATGATATTAAGCTGGATATTCATTTGTGGATCTCTAATTCTAAAATTTTCAAGAACTACTCAATGAATCAAATAATCTATCCCTGGAAGGATGTAGTTAATATGTAATGAAGCTTTCTTTTCCACTGGGAGGTTTTTTGACCACGGTATACACTCTGTAAATAAATATTTTCCTTTTCCATATAACCTTCCTTTTTCAAAGAAATAAATAAAATACCAACCATCAAGTGGTCTGATGGTTGATATGCTCCCTCCCACTGCGGAGGTAAGGGTTCAAACCCCATAATTGCAAGAAATAACTCCTTATAGGAGTTAAGGATGTAGCCCCAAGATCACTGTTCCAAGCTATCAAAAAAAAAAAAATGGGACAAAAAGTTAGACTCCTTTTCTTCAGGGACAGGGGAGCATAAGCCAAAAAAAATTACTCATGAAAAGTGCACCATAACCACAAGTGTCCATCCCAACCCGAACTATTTCTATTTCACGAAATATAATCCATTGGAGCCCACTTAACAAGCAAGCCCATACAATCAAAATCACTCTACTATGGGTGTACCTGGTTGGATTTCAATTTACAAGTTTACAACTACTAAATGACTTGCTTGTTTGTTTGCTTTTTTCTTGGTTCAGCCGTTTACTTTTGCGTCTCTCTTGTAAATTAATTTTTGGGTGCGTAGTCTATGCTTGTTGCACACAAATGCAAATTTTTTAGAATGGGTTGGTTAGGATACAACTTCAGTGATGCCCTTCCTTCACCCTATATACTTTGTAGATTTTGATTTACAAGGATTTGTTTGGGTCACCAAAAAAATCAATTGACCAAAAGAAGTGAATGTGGCCTTTAATTTCCATCACCAAACGTTTCAGGGTGTTGCCGTGTTGATTGAATTTGAACGTCTCATCCCTAATTTAATACCCTGCTTTGAGAAGAACAAAATTATCATTTATCATAATTATCATTTGTTTTGCAGTGAATTATGGAAAAGAAGATAAAGAGACAAAGAAGGATAAGGATTTCTTATTGATACTAGTAACCCTATTACATAGCTATAGTATACTTTATATACAATAGGAATAGAACCCTAGATACTATATTGGGCTGTAAATCCATGGGCTAAAGGCCTACAACACTCCCCCTTGTGCGGTCCAATAGAACTCCATATGCAGTACTTCACATACAGTGCTTCGGATGTAGGTCTAAGTTAATTGCCTCGTTAAAAATTCGAGAGGCTAACCCAGAGGGACAATACCTGAACTAAAGAAAAACAGTACAATATTAAGTAAACTTAGAACATAATTGGATGCATATACGTTGCCTCATTAAAACATTGACGAGGAAAACCAAGTGGGATAAAACCTTGACGAAGGGAAAAGAGTACAACGTCACAGATGCAAGTAAAGGTGATCCGTTGCAGATGATCACTTGGCTCCGTCGAAGTTGACTAGTTGCTTCACAACTCCTAAGGAAGAAAATCCTTGTAGGAAAGACAATAGTCTTAGCTGGGAAATTACATTCCCGGTGTTTGTTGTTGTCTCATTAAAAACCTTCCCGAGTAACAAAACCATGTGGGAAAAAAGTAACCTCGGTGAAGGAAAATAGTTCAACACACCATTCGATGCTCCCCCTGATGTCAGACAATTTTCATTAGTCTTATGCATCCAAAAGGATTTTATCACACTGTACCTTGGTGACTTGAAAGCTTATAAGACCATGTTGTTGATTCTGGAAGTTACGTTGCTTAACAGACTATCGCGTTTCATTTCTATGATTCATATATTTTCAGTAATATCAACGTTCTTTATGTCTTCAATGTTCAACATACTTGATGTTTTAGTGTTGTCTCGCTAAAAACCTTGTCGAGTAACAAAACCCTTTGGGAAAAACTATTCTCGATCGAAGGGAAAAAGAGTACAACACAGCTTCAATTTCGAAGTAAAATATGTCGACATCATATCCTTGGATCCTCCCCCTGATGTCGGCATCTCCGTCTGATTACTTTCAGAGTTGTTCCAGACAGTTCCTTTAGTCATGTATTTTTCAAAACTGAATATTGGTAATGACTTAGAAAATAGTCTACCATATCTCCCCCTGATTACTTTTGTTGGAGAAGAGATTATTGTTCCTTCATAATCAACAACTTTTGGATTACACTTTCATTAGCATTCCTTTTTATGTCTTTGTAGGGATAAAACAAACTTATGTCAATGGCTACTTTTAAGTACATGATTACATTCACTATATCATTCCAATGATGTTACGTTGGCGCGGAGCTGTATCTAGCTAACAAGTTCCATGAGGATGTAAACTTTAATCGAGTACATTATTATACAAAGTACAAAAATGCGTCTATTGTACTTAGATATTGGAATTTCATCTCCCAACACATCTTCGTCATATTCCTTTGGACGAAATGGTTACTTACTTACATTTGAACCTCGACTAATCATGGGAGTGCTATCAGGATGCATGTCTTTGTTAAATTGCCTGACAACTTTAGACATATGCAAACTGGTGGAATAATATACCACAAGCTCAGTATTCTATCGAGCTTTCCCTAGATTTTTCATCTCAAATTCGGATTTTGAATAGCTTTTAAGGTCTCTTATTACATCAAGAGTACACATCATGTATGTACCATCAACATAAATAGATACAATTCCAAATCAGGAACTTTCTTATGGATACGCAAGGAAAAATAACTTACTTGTCTATCCCCTCCAAATCAAATAGCCACTTAGACGGGTATACCACATCCGCCTGATTGCTTGAATCTATGAGTGAGCGTTCTATCTAACTGTAAACGCACTCTGTGGTTTAGAGTCATTTGATTTGGGCAACAAAAGGCTATCAAATACTTTTGTAAATATCTGTTATCTCTTGATTCTTTCAGAGATACGTAACAACCACATACATATGCTGCATTTCAAGTCCTTTTGAAATTACCAAGCTAACTAAGTAGCGGAACACTATAACGTTCATTATAAGAGAACAATTCCAGGGCTTTGTGAGAAACCTCGCGGCACAAGGCGAGTCCTTTTACTTTAAGACTTCTTTCTTCTCATTATGCTTTGTGACAAATTAATCATGTATGTCCAATAGGTTTTACACTTGGTTGGTTAGCACTACCACACCAAATAACTGTATATTTGTCAAAAAACCAAGTTCTACCTAGATTGTATAGGCCAAATATTCTCTTCGTTGAAATTAAGCAACAAGGAGCTTGGTTCGATCTCATCTTGCTTTATTTCCTTAAGCAAGTGTATAAGAAATTAATCATCAATATGCTCGCATGATCTTTCCATTGACTCATGGGCGTTCTCATAATCCACTTGGGATGTCATTGTTCTCTGGAATCATTAAACTTCGGAGCGTCCTCCAGTTTGATTCATGGACATATACAGAGACAATCTTATGACATGATTTCTGATGATATAAATAAGTTGTGCCTTACTCACCTACTTCCTTTCTAGGTGAGGATTGATCGAACCAAGTGGTCTCTCCAACTTCCTTTATGGAGCCACGGCCTCAACCACACTTCCACTGAGTGTAGTTGCAACACCTTAGTCTATGGTGTATATCCCTTATTGAGGATTTGTAACCTTGCAGGAATATTTGCAGTTGGTATGTGTGATCTTGTCACTTTAGCGACATCAGTGTATATTCTGAAAATCGATTATTCTTTGTCACTTCACATTTACATTTGTGGAGTACAAGAATCAATATGAGACACAATGGGAACACATCACGACAATTCCTGTCGTTCCCTTAGAAAATACGTTTTCTTATCTCCCCCTAATGACGGGAAGACTGTTTCATTAAAATGACAACCCGCAAATCTAGCGGTAAGAGATCTCTTGCCACAGGTTTTAAAATGCGGATAATTGTTGGGAACTCATTTCCAACATAACTACTTAACAGTTTTGAATACCCATGATAGTACGATGTGGAATCGTAATGGCACATATATAGTGCAACCAAAAATGCGTAAGAACACAAATGTCGAGGCTTAAATACGATTTACCAAACCGGTACGCATAAAAGGTTGACTAATATTGGGTTCTAAAACGAATTAAGTAAAGATGCATCAATATTGCATATTCCCCAAGCAGTTAAAGGTAGGTTTGTACGTATAACCATGCCTTAGGCACCATCTGTAACCTTTGATGATAGCCTTTGCGAGACCTTGGGGTATAGGATACTCTGCATTGATCCTATTAAACATGCAATAACCATCAAGTCCTTTTGATGTACACTCACTAGCATTTACAAGGGGTAGTGAGCCCTTACATGTAAAATATGTGCTAGTAGTTTTCCAAACGCAAATTTCTTGGGAACTATAATTAGTCCAAAATGTCAAAACATTCACCAGAGCCATAAGTGACTTTAATGGTCCGCATTCTACATGAATATTTTTCTGAATTTCACCTTGTTTTCTTTGTAATATGTAAATTTTACTAATTTGCATCTTTGGATGGTCTCAATCCTTTTTACAATAGACTTTGGAAAAATGAGTGATGTGTTTCCTTACTGTAAAAGCATATTGGGAACTAGGGGGTAGTGCATCTAGTGTTTTAGAAAACACTTATTGTGAGATATGCCGTAACTTCGCATTATGTCAATCTTTTTCCCTTTTTATCGTTCACTCAAATAAAGTAATGTTTGTGAGAGTCCTTTCAAAAAAAAACATCATGTCACAACCAAAGTGCCGTTATGGTTATGCTCAAAGCCTGTATGAGTCAATTCCTAATATTTCATCGTTGGAGTCAATATGGATTCAATAATCCAAATACTATAGTGATTTACACTTCACTAAATTGACTAACTAGTTTTTCTAAAATATATTTCCTTCCAAATATATTAGAGACTATAAAAGATGCAATCAATTACATTCTCATCACCGTGAGGTTCCCCATGATATCCATTTGCATGGGTTTCTTTGGAATTTAACAAGGTGTGATTATCTCTCGGTACATATAGAGATTTTGTGACGTCTTTGTTCTATCTCGAAAACAAATTTTTGAACAATCCTGATCTCAATGATCCAATCCTCGTAGTCATATTATACGTAAATAGTTCAACAACTAGTTTAAATTCCGTAAGCTGGTGGGAGGGAAATCAATATCTCATAGACATTTAGTCTTGAGATATTGAATAAGTGGGGTGGCCTTATTAGTAACAAAAGTGAGATTCAACTCAATTAATTCAGAGTGAATATATGTTGCGTTTCATCCAGATATATCTCAAGTGCTTTAGAGAATTTATGTTTCATGGGAATGGTGTACTTTTCATTCCATAAGTGCAGATATTGGATCTAGTTCAATTAAATAGTCAATTGGCCAGGCAAAGTTCTTCTTGTCATTAAAGTTGATGTCTAATTATGACCTTCCTATGGAAATTGGTTGTTACTATGGTACCCGCATTACATTGCTTGTACCATTGCCGGTAAGAAGATTCATTCCTAACTCTTTGGTGTGAGCTAGAATTGCATGTTCAATTGATACCTGTACTTTGGTGGCATTACTGCCGCGGAAAAAAATATATACATTTTTTTCTCATGATATATATGTCCCTTTTCACATGCTTTATATGAGTCGGTACGTCTAACCCTCATTACTACGGGGTTCTTTCCATTTTCAATCTTTGCTACATTAAGCTTAATTTGAGAAATTTCTTTATCTCAACAGGCCAAGAGAATCTCACTATACATGTCAACCGCGTACTTTAGGTTGAATATATTACTAAAGATAGTTCTCTTGTTGTCATACTTCAACATATACTGGTTCGTTAGTATCATGGATGAAGTAGAGAAATGGAAATTTTCTGACTCATATATAACGTTTTGTGAGTTCTTCCACAAAAAATTGGGATGCATGTGTTTAGAAACACAAGGGCATATGTAGCTCTACCTTATAGACAGTGCGTTGTCGGTGGCATAAAGTTGTATGAAGGAATATATTCCTTTTTCTTTTTCAAAGAAATGATTTCCACCTCTAATGCATAATAATGATGCTCAAGTATTTCTGAGTCCAAAATGTCATTTTTGAGTCAAGTTGGGTCCAACTGGAAAAGTCCTCACTAAAAAAAATCATAACCCGGTTTCTCGGCCAAATTACGATGATCCAGTTAGTAGTGTTAACTCGTTAAGGTCATAATGTGTCCAAGGCCCACGGAGAGTTACATGCCCATTTAAAAAAGGAAATAGTGTAGTTTAATATTTTGGTTTCACAGGAATTAAAACAAATAAGTGTGACTTTAAATATTTTAGTACATAGTGTATTTTAATATTTAAATAGTGTATTTAAATATTTTTAAATATTTTTTTAGTACGTAGTGTGATATTTTAATATTTTTAAATAAGTGCGATATTTGTATATGTGCTATTTGTGGACACTAAATTGACTTTGCATGAATATTTTTAATTATTATTATTTTAATTGTATTTGCATGTGCATGAATGTATTTGTGGAAATTAAAGTGAATTTGCATGCATGAATATATTTTAGTTATTATTATTTTAATTGTATTTGCATGTGCATAAATGTATTTGTGGAAATTAAATTGACTTTGAATGCATGAATATATTTTAATTATTATTATTTTAATTGTATTTGCATGTGCATGAATGTATTTGTGGAAATTAAATTGACTTTGCATGCATGAATATATTTTAGTTATTATTATTTAAATTGTATTTGCATGTGCATGAATGTATTTGTGGAAATTAAATAGTTATCTCTATATTTAACTTTGCATGAATGCATGAAAATATTTTATTAATCTTATTTATGAGTAGAAGATAATTATGAATAGTGAAAAATACTTGAATCCCCCTACTATATGGGTTCAACATATACAAGCCCCTCAAAGTGGATCCTCCACTATCAACTCCACACTTTCTATTTTTGATATTTCTAGCCCCGAACTTTTATTTTTGGGGCCTGGTTTTGAATTATCCTTGATTGTCGACGCCGACTTTCTTTAATAAAAGTGAAAATACCCAAAATAACCTCCAAAGATTTATAGTTGTTTTATAACAAAATGTAAAAACAAATCCAATTCAGGTTTTAGCTCTCTATTCTCTTCTCTCGATTATTTTTCTTCAAGTTGACAGAGATTAGGTTGATTTCTTCTACACAAATTGTTGCATTGAAGAACAAGAGTTCGTTAGTCTATTGATGTGTTGAAGACGAGACGAAGAACAAGGATTCATTGTTGATTTTTCTCATTGATGTTATTTATTGGATTTCAGATTTGACGAGTTTGAGACGATGCATTGAAGAACAACAAATAGGTTCGTATCAATTTTGTCTTCTGTTTGTATCGAATAGGTTTGATTCATTACTTTTTCCGATTGATTGTTTGATGTCTATCTTCTACCGATAGATGATTTTTGTTTTGTTTCGATTTTATTGAGTCCGAGAAGAGGAAGAAGACAGTTGGAATAGAGAAATCAACGTAGGGTCTAATTCAACTGATTTTTGATCTATTTTTCAATTCAACCTTATTTTTTATTGTTACAATTGCGATCTAGTTTTTTCACTTTTTTTATTTGGTTTTGATACTGAGTATGTTTTTGTTGATGCTTACACAGGTTTGGTTGATACCAGAAGAGGAATAGTAAGAACATTGTTTGATAAGAAAACAACAAATCTAGGTAAGAATTTTATTTTGTTTTGATTTCGAATCTGTTTTCAATTTTTTTTTGAATTATTTATTCTTCTTGCATGTCCGATCTGTTAATTTTTGTTGATACTCTAGAGTAGTATGAAGAAACAATTTTGTTTCAAAGAGAACAAGTTCAGTTTGATTTGTTGGACATGTTTTTTTTTGTTACTGGAGGATGTGTAACTTTAGGTTACACATATATATCCTGTTGTATTTTTAAGCATGTGTAAGGAAGATGCAGATGTTATTTAGTTGCAAAGATGTGTAATTTTAGTTTACACACATATATCCTGTTTTGTATTTTAAGCATGTGTGAGGAAGATGCACATGTTTTTAGTTGTAGCATGTGTAATTTTAGTTTACACATATGTATCCTGTCGTATTTTTAAGCATGTGTAAGTTGAAGTTACACATATATGTCCCGTAACATGTTTATGTGTAAATAGGTGTATCATCTCGTATCTTTTACTCATATTTAGCTTGCCGCATAGAATATACTTCTCACGAGGCAACGCCCGAGTGAATTGCGTTCGTTTTAAAATTTTGATATTGTTATTGTGTGTATTGATATTTTTAGGTTTTCATGGATTCCGTTAGTTGCGCCTTGTTAGTTGCATTGTTTGTTGTTCGCTACTTTTCGATTTTATTACCCCCGCGTGTTAATACCGATATCGGACTTGAAGAGTTTAAGGAACAAGTTTGCTTAGGGAATGGAAGCAGCTTACTCCTCTTGGTATTACTTTCTTCTTTCGAGAAAGTGGGAAAGATTTCCCGCTTGACCGTGATTTTTCGTTGCAAGCTCTTATATCCATCACAAATAGTAAACAAAAAGACCGGTGTTGATATTTTCTTGCAAAATGTTCCTCGTGTGGCATCTTCTTCCAAACTCTAGGCGCATTCTTCTATTTCTAGTGGGTCTAGTAGTATGTGTTCGTCCAGTAAACAATCTTACTTGTTGGAATGTATTTGGAAGATAAAAGCAAGCCTCATAAACCTTTGTTATCGGATGGTTGGCCCAATGTTCTTGGTGAGATTGGTCATGTGTTTGTTGAAGGAGTTAAGCAAGTCGTGGTTGCTTACACCAAGTATCGTCTTCGCACCGGTTTCAAAATGATTGTAACTCACAATGAGCGTTCTAGGTTCACGGCTAAGTGTGCGATGAAAATGCGGGTGGAAATTCCATGCGACTTCTATTGATGAGAGGAACGAAATGTTTCGTAGGTTTTCGTTTGTTCATTATCTAATGCTTAGCACATGTTATGTGTTGTTACAAAGATGTGTAACTTTGGTTTACACATGATGTTTTTTGCACCATATTGTTTTTTGGTTTGAATTTTTATATTTTGTATTAACATCTCCAGTCGGTCTTATAACCCCGAGCACATTTGTGGTGTTGGGGGCGTAACTTGAACCAAACATACTCCACCAAACTTCTCGCCTAGTTTGATTGAGGAAGAAGTTCGCAAAAATCCTCACAAGAAGCCCAACCAAATTGCTGCTGATTTCCAGACCAATTATGGGATTAACATGGAGTACTATCAGGCATATAATGCTAGGGAAAAGGTTTATGAGACGATTTATGGCGACGATGTCAAGTCCTACTCGCATTTGGTATGGTATATTAATGCTATAAGGAAACCAACCCCAGTAGCGTGATAAAGTTTGAACGTGAAAATAAACAAGCCCAACGGATTTTCATCGCATTTGTCATTTGCATCAAAGGGTACCGGTTTTGTCGTGCAATGGTATACTTGGATACTACTTTCCACTGGGTACATTCAAAGGTTGCTTGATGGCAGCTACTGGGATCAATGGTGGTAAAGGTATGTTGTTTTTTTTTTTTTTAACAACTTCAGTTGACAAATAACTGAGAGTTACACATGTGTAACTCTCGATTGTTACTTTACCCGGTGTAACTAAGAAAATATCATCTCGTAGCCCTTAAGTTACACATTTGTTTTAGCATGTGTAACTTGTATTTACACATTGTTTCTTTGTGTGAAACTTATTATTCTTCGATTATGCACAATTTTTTTTGTAGGATTTTTCCCCTTGCTTTTTGCACTAGTCGATTCTCGAGACTATCGACAACCTGGGAGTGGTTTTTGAGGAATTTGACTGGGAGTTGTTGGTGATGGAGGCCAATCACCTTCCTTTCTGGATCGCCATGAAGGACTCTTGCAGGTGTTCCACTTGTCTATCCGGATGGGTTCCACAGCTTCGCTACTATCATTTGACGAAAAATATACCCATCACCGCAATGCATCCTAGGTATTCGCTTGTGATGGACCATTTCCGAGAGGCGACATACTCACTCTCACCCGAAAACCATGCGAAAGCCATACGTAAGATTAGAGACTTGAACTGCAATTGGGTGGTTGATTACATTGAGACCATCCCACCCGAATCATATGCGAATGCCTATTTCAAAGGTTGTCGTTATGGACGAACATCTAGTACTCTAGCGAGAATCGCAATAGTCAATTGGTTCACAAGAAGATGCCCGCGTCTCGCTCTTCTTGATCAGGTTAATTAAGTGTGTGTGTGTGTTTTGTTGTTTGGTTGTCTTTTTATTTCATGTTTTGTCACTTTATTTATTCATCATTTTTTTTTCCTTTTGATTAGGAGGAAAATAATGTGTTTGATGGCGAGCGTCGCGAAATTGGTGCTAATATGATGACTCCATTAACCCCGAGTATGAAGAAAAGCTTGTGGCTCTTCAAGATGAAGGTTTGGCTTGGGAAGTATTGGTTGCTAGTCCTACCGTGTTTGAAGTTATTAGCGAAAGGTCTCACATGGTGGACCTTGAACACCAGACTTGCACCCGTCAAAAGGTTTGATTTCTTATGCTTTTTCTTCTCTCTCGTATGTTATTTTTCTCCTTTTAAGATTAGATATATGCATGTGTAAATACTAGTTACACATATATTTTGCAAGTGTAACTTAAAGATACACATCCTGTATATGCACTTCTAATATCTAATTTTGAGTGTTTTATGATTTGTATGTGCAACTAACTGATTTTTTGTTTTGTTTTTGTTTTTTTCAAGGTGGCGCGTATATGGTTTTCCTTGTGCTCATGCTCTTGCAGCCATACGGAAGATTAAACGTGAGGCTATTGATTTCATTTCACCATATTTTACAAGCGACTATTTTAGGAAGACTTATATGCATGCCATCCAAATTGATTCCCAACTACAACAGCCTCGTTGAATATCATCCTGGATAACACCGTCATCCCGCCTCTACCGTGAAGAAGCCACCGTGTAGACCCCCAGAAAGAGGATTATAAGTAAACGTGAGAAAAAGGTGAAGAGAAAAGTTCGTTGCAAAGAATCGCAAGGAAACAGTCACAACAAGGCGGAGTGCGGGAATCCTCGGAAGTTCACACCTCACTAGATTGAACCTACCAAAGTTCATTTCTGCAAGTAATGATTTTATGTGTGGATTCTTTTTTTTGTCTTGGATTGTTTCTTTTAGTTTTCTTCATTTCGGTTTATGGACCAAACGTTTTTATTTTTCCGCAACGTTGATTATGTGCAAGGATCTATTCATTCGATTTTATATTTTGTCGATTAACAAATGAAATGCAATTTATTCTATTTTTGATTTATTTGTGTATTTTTTGATTTATTGTTGTATAATCTATTTTTTGATTTATTGTGTATGTCCCGATCGTTGATCAATGGCTTGTGTAACTTCGGCTTTACACTCAAATATATGGATGAGCGAAAATTTAAATAATCCAAACTATGATTCGAACTAGCAGGATGTGTAAATCGCTAGTTACACATCCTGGGATATAAAGTGCGAAGACGATACTTAGCCGTGGATGTGTAACTTCGCTTTACACTCAAATATATGGATGTGTAACCGTGGTTACACTGTGCAGAATGCATGTGTAATATTAGGTTACACATGATAAATGCATATGTAACCTCGGAGTTACACCTAAAGCATCATTTTAAGATGTGTAGTTACTTACCCTATTGCATACTTTATGAAACCCGTACACACAAATGTAAAAGTTCTAACAAGATAAAAGTTTTTAATTCAAAGAATTTCAATCCAAAAATATTTTCAAAACCAAGAACTCATAAAATCTACTAACTGATGAAATTTAAAAGTTTCTAACAACATATTTTCCAAGTCTAACATCCGCTTTGTGGCTAACAACATATTTGCTAGTATAGATTTTTTTCTAATCCTAATGACTCGCTTTTACGCATCTCTCGAATGGATCCGAAATAATCTTGTATAGATGCTTCCTCTCATGCGGTTGAGCTTGTCACCCACCATAGCATCATACTTGAGGTTAATTTTTTGTCAAGTGGTTTATTCTTCATCCCGATCTTCATGTAATTGCATACACATGGAAGACAAACGGAATTGTACCTTGTGGGGCGAAGCCAAATTCTTGGTCTTTTCATTCATCCCAAGAGCATAAGGACACAAGAGTCTCGGCTTACGTAGTAATTGCAAATGCATATTTCTTGGCTTGAACAAGGTGTTCACTCTGAGTTCCTTGATGTTTGATGAGTTCATGTAGGACCAAGCATTAGAGCTTTTCAACTCATACTCCAAAGAAAGGTGTAGTGTGTGTTGTTGTTGCACATCAGGGCGAAAAGTCTGACCGCATCGTTCTTGTACTTGACATACTCCTTCGCAAGCTTTGGAATCCAAAATTTCTTGAATTCTCGCGTAATCGTTCAAGTACGTGATCTCGCAAAAAACCATTTGGAATGTCAAACTCACATTTTTAATCAAAAGTTTTACAAATGAACAACTGATTATGTAAACAGGTTACACATAGGGGCTTGGGTTTTTCACTAGAAAAATAAGAATGTGTAACTTCGATTACACATTATAAATGTTTGTGTAACTTCGATTACACATTATAACTGCATTTGTAACTTCGATTACACATTATAACCGTTTTCCGACATAAAAAAAAATCATAATCTTACAACACACACTACACATTATAAATGCAATAAGATTTCAAATGTATCAAGTACTTACGTATGCTTGTGGCGACAGGAATATCGCTTTGTCATACTTGTCATAGAGTTCATCTTTGTCCTCAATCAACCGATGTAGAAGTCGATGAATTCCGACTCTAAGAAGGATTCTTTCTTGGGAAGTCGAGCATTAGTTCTCCGTATATATTAAACAAATGGTACCATTTTCACAAGCGTTCAATCCAAGTAATGTCTCTCGCATTACAAAGAAGTAAACTATTATTAATCAACATAATGTAATCAAGTAGTAATATACAACAAACAATCAATAATGAATCAAGCCTACTTGGAGTCGAGCTACTTACGTTTCGGATGAGTATGGAAATACTCAACCACTTTCTCCTTTTTCTCGCCTTCCAAATTTTTCGATAACTTCTGTAACCTTTCACATCCTTTCTCATTGTTCCGTCATCTTCTTCAAAGAACCTCATACATTCTTTCTTCTTCTCGCTCTTGAACTCACAAGTCCATTCTTTCTTTTTCCACTGAACAACGACCATTATTTCTTCATTAACACTCTTCTTAATCTTCTTCGTCCTCTTTTCATACCGCTTTCTGGATCTTGTGTTGGAATTTTTCTATTCCTCAAAGACACGTTGTTGTATGAATGCTTTGGTTGGTTTTCTCTTATTGTATTCGCAACTTCCTTCAAAGAACTCTCTCCGCAGTAGTGGAGTTTTATCTATTCCAAGGCTAAAAAAGTTCCCTTGTGTTGTAGGCTTGCAAAAAAAAAAAAAAAAAGGCAAAATCTCAAGAATTAGCACATGTATGTAACTTAAAGTTACACAAGCCAAAATAATAATGTACTGTGTGTAACCTCAAGATGCACATGCTTTTTACAATGTGTAACTTGAAGTTACACTTCCATTACAAACAAAACAAGCCAAAATAATAATGTAATGGATGTAACCACAAGCTACACATGCCTTTTGCAATGTGTAACTTGAAGTTACACTTCCATTACAAACAAAACATAAAGGAAAAATAAAACGGAAGAGTGGTTACCACTTGAGCTAGGTTCGCATTCTCCATCACCGCAGTCCAGGTTCACTTTTGTTAATGTCACCGACAATCTCATCAAGCATTTTACTCACTTCAAAGATCCGTCATATCAGTAGGGTTAGCTCCTAGTTGCACCAACATGTAGGTCCGAGCATTGTCAGCCGTGTTTGCGGTGTTGTAGCGATTATCACCATGGAGTCCTCAAATCGTGTTGAAGCAAAACTATCGTCGATAGTTTCGATGTTAGGCCGAGTTGGAGAGCAATGAACCAAACCGTCACCAACAAAGTTGCAAGTGTCTCTTCAATGACATTTGCATCATCACCTATGGCTTTCTCACGCGGCTCAACCACAACACCACCTTCTCGCATCTTTCTTTGTGCCTCATCAAGAAGATGCGTCTCTTCATCAGCCTTTCTTCTCGCGCCTCATCAACAACACCTGCAGAGTGCGCTTTTTCTTACTAGCGGGCTTCTTCTTTTGATGAGCCTTGCGCCCTCTCCAAGTTTGAGCTTGCATAATTTTTGGCGTATTTCCAGCTTGCCAGGCTCATACATGGAACTCGCACAAGCATTGAAATGAGAATTAGGATGATGATTATGATGTTAAATTTTTTTAATAAAATTTCAAGAAGAATATATCATGTATGATTGATCGCTTCGATAACTAGCATGTGTAACTTCATGTTACACATGAGTATGGCATGGATACCTAGTGTAACATGCAGTTACACATGCATCTAACTAGTGTAACCGTAAGTTTCACATGCATATAGCATGTGTAACTAGGGATTACACATCCATATGATTAGTTTACTCAACGATAATCAAGTGTAATCAAGTTAAACAAGCATATTAAAATCGAACAACTAAAATATGAACCTAAAATGTTCGAAGACCTTAGTGTCAACTAATTGGGTACCTCTATCAAGTTAAAGAAGCATATTAAAAATGAACAACTACTTACATTCTTCATGGAAGGATTTTTCCGTGTCATCTTTCTCTTTCTCTTGCTCTGTCTTTTCGGACTCTTCTTTTTCATGTTCACTACTTCCATGCTCGTAGTTCCATCTCCTTGTTGATCAGCCTGCTCCATGCAAAGAACTCTACTTCTTCATGCTCAGCAGCTCCACGATCAAGTACCTCCATGTCCAAGATCTTCATGTTGCATAAACTCTTCCCGGGTCACTTTGTAAGGATCAATACCCATTGCTTGCATAATTTGGCAACTAAAATTGTGAATCTTGAATTCTCATTGCTCTGAAAGGTCCGCTTCGATATTCCTTCTCTTGCAATTGCATACACTTGCTTTAAACATTGCTTGGTTTGCTTGCGCTTTGCTCTTTCGGTTGTCCATTCTCAATGGTTTGCGCTTTTCACCACTTTGCAGTGTCGTCCTTGCTGGGTACCACGGTTGATATACCTAGTCGCTTCTCAAGTCAGAAAACTCAACCCACAAAGCTAGGAGTTGGCTGTAATTAATGATGGAGAGGTTAAAAAGAGATAGCAAAAATGTTGAACATTCTAAATGTACAAATTTTCAGCTTGTATGTGTAACTTAAAGTTACATAAGAACATTTTATATGTGTAACCTATAGTTACACATATAAATTTAATTCATTTGGTGTTATGTTTGCATGTGTAACTACACAAGCATAGGTTACACAAGCACATTTAAATGTGTAACTTATAGCTACACATGACAATTTCGATTACATCAAAGTTTTATCTAAATTATATTGATATTACCATAAATTTAAAAACATAAACCAACTAACACTTACCGAAAACTCGTCATGTCTCATTATAGAAATGTAATCCGAAATCTGGTATAGATCCCACCTTCCAACCCGCGGATATCTTCTTCGTGGTTTGCAATTTTCGGATTGAGCCTTCGTGTATGTTCAGCAAACAATATCTGCAACATATATAAATTTTAATTAGTCGAGAAAATAATATTTAAAATAAAATATCCCGAACATAACACTAAAAGTGCTATGAATAGAAATTACACACAAGCTTTACCAGTAAGTACTGCACACAAGCCTTCACATTTGCCAAGCAATTAATATTATCATGAATTTCTTCAAACAAGTGCTCGTGTATTAAGTCAGGCCAAGACACCTTGAGCACCGTCTCATATGTTTCAACGACACTAAGATATTTCACATTCACTCCATTAGCATTTATGTCTCCAAAAAATAATACACAACAAAGATAAAAACCTATCAAACAAACTAGATCCTTATCATCAATTTTCTTTCTTCGCCCACTTTTTCTCCTTTTGGTCATAAGTTGTTTTATCTTCTCTAAAATTTTTGTCTTAGTCATCATTGTCCATGTGCCGTAGACTTAATATCGGTGAAGAACTTGTTGTACAAAACATTGTCACCAAATCCTTATGAGAAAAGTTCTTTAATAGCTTTTGACCCTTTCTACTTCCAATCCTTTGCATGTAAAATAAACCACCACTTTGCCGGTGTAGACTCTATAAACTTATCATCACCAAACTTGAAAGAACAAGGTGTGTCACAATCCATATCAAAGCAGCTCAAAAGCTTCAATACGCCGCTTTTGTTGGTAGTGATTTGTTTTGTTGTACTTGGTACAACCGCATCATACTCATCGTAATACATCATTACGAGCTTACCGTAAGCAACTCTTAAAAGATATCTCGAGCCCCACACCAATCCTATAGGTTTTATCACCTTTACCAAATCCTTAATGGCATTCAAGGATTGCCTTAATTTTCCCGTACACATCACACACAAAAATAGCATGAGTCAAGATTTTGTGTACTTATCAAATACACTCCTTTATAACCGCAAAATCAAAATCATGTCACAAATTATGTGTATTTTCCAAGTACACAAACCAATCATTCTATTATGTGTTGTGTAACCTCAATTTACACATGCATAAGAATCAGATTTGGCTGTGTAACTATAAGTTAATCGCACCACAAGGCAAGTCACAGTGAGATTTTGAATGTGTAGCTTGTAGTTACACAACCAATCAATATATAAACCATTGTAGAGTCATTGGTGAGATTTTTTTAAGTGTAACTTATAGTTACACATGCCCTTAGAAAGTCATTGGTGAGATTGTTTAGAGTGTAACTTATAGTTACACATGCCCTTAGCAAGTCACAGAGATTTTTATGTGTAACTTATAGTTACAAATCTAGGCTCATTTCTATAAGATTTTAATGTGTAACTATAAGTTACACAATCAATATACAAACCATGCTCTATTTCTATAAGATTTTGAATGTGTAACTCTTATTTACACACTCTCTATTTCTATGAAAATTTACAAGCATATCATGAGATCAAATTTAGTTCATGACATCATCACAAGCAAAATTCGAATCAAATTTAGTTCGTGATGAGATTTTCCATGTGTAACCTATAGTTACACAAACAATTGGAAAGTTAGTGTTGAGATTTTCAATGTGTAAATTATAGTTACACATACATAGGCATTACATATGATCAAAACACGAGATTCCAAATGTGTAAATTATAGTTACACAAAACTCCTTGAAACTCAAGTGGGCGACATCTTGAATGTGTAACTCACGCAGCTATATAGGCTCATTTGTATGTGTAACTTCAAGTTACACACTCAATATACATACCACAATACAATCAAATAAGTTAGATTTTGAATGTGTAACTTAAAGTTACACAAGGCCTTGTTTGTATAGTTAAACATTCAATTGAATTTTCACTAGCATGATATCATAATAACACATATACTCAAATAATTTCACATCTAAGTACCTCTTAAAGCATCTCGCTCTGTGGGGGATTCCTTCTTCCTTGCGCCATTTTAGTTCACAAAATGTAAATTGAATCGAATCTGCAGTTTTAAAAGGTAAGAAAACATCAATTTGCAGTAGTCCTAAACTCCTAAACATGAGATTCATATGATACATCAACAGAAATCATCAACTAAACCTAATCCCTAAAACCAGAGAGAAAAAGTAGAAGATCGAAAATGGATTCAAACCTCTGTTCGTCTTCTTCTTATTTCTTCGTCTTCTTCTTTGATCAACAAAGGACTGAATCAAACAACGAATGAAGCAAAAAATAGATCGAATACACTGAGATTTAACATATAAAAAACAGATCAAATACAGATCGAAAATAGTTCCAAAAACATATCGAAAAAGCTCCAAAAACGAAGAAGAAGAAAAGATTAAACATGAAGAAGAGATTTGATCAAAATCTACCTATTTTAGTTTTTCGTTTATTCGATCTCGCAAAAAATCTCTCAAACAAATTTCTCTCGCACTTCTTTGAAGGTTTTCGACCGGCAGCTTTTCTCAAGGTGAGATTCAGCTTTCTCTTTGAAATGAAAATGAATGGGTCGGTTTGATAGAAAACCTAGGTTAGATACTTATATAGTGAAGGTTATTCTTGTCATTTCAAACCGAATTTAAATTTATTTTTAATTCAGTGGCCTAGTAATAAAACTCTTTTAACTAAGGGCCTCATATTATGGGTTATCCATGGGTTGGGCCTTAGCCTAATTTTCTCATATGAATATGTTACAGGGCCTACGGCCCATGGATGTGCGGTCCATCTAGTTTCCCCTTTTATGTGTATATCATGTAACCTAGCTATGTATTTCAATCAATCTCTCTAATACGATGGTTCTCTTTCTTGTCTCTACATCTCCTTTCTTCATCTCTAATTCTCCTCAATCACGTTATGAGTCACGAGCTCATTCCGTTCACACGACTTCTCAATTCTTTTTGGATTTTTTTTTTCTTTTAGTCAAACACGGAACATCAAGAGGTACACCTAAAACCATTTCTATAAAATTTCATCTTCCATGTTTGTCTGCTTTATCTTCCTTGAATATGATGGATCTTTTCTTGGTATTCGATTAATTTTTTTTTTATGCTTTCTTTTATGCTTGTCCTTATATGATTGCTTACTCTTCAATAGGAGTATGTGTGTTCACATGATATTATGTACGATTGATGCTTTGAAATCACATTCTATTCATCACTGTGCTATTGTACTCTCTGTGATACTTTTGTCCCATCATATCAACAGTTCAAGACTTAATGACCACTCCACGAATGCTATGCTATAAAAGTTATATATGTTCTTATTTAAAAAAATAAAATAGATCTTGAATTTGTGTCATGATTGTTTGTCCATGTTAATTTTAATTAATTTTGATCCTATAGTCTAATAGGTCGTTATTGATTACCCTGTATGCCACTGTGATAAGAATTGGATTTTTTCTTTTTCTTTTATAAGTCAATCATGTCTGTTTTCTTTTGGTCCTTAATGGTTTTTGTATGCCATGTATTTTTGTTTGTAATCATGATATTATTTCTATTACCTATTTTTTTATTTATTATTGAACCAAGATGAAAAATGGTAGTTGTAATTATATGTTATCTTGCTAGACTTTTTATGTTATGATAATTAACAATTGTATCATGTGATCTATCTATGTTCATGTTCTACCCTACTTGAGTGTAACCTAATCCTTTGTTCTAGTATCATATGATCCATGTACTTGATTGTGATCACATTGTATCATGCCGTTTATGCCATCTTGATTGATTTTGATAATATTTTTCTAAGAGATGGGTGTGTAACGTACGAATCTGTTTATTGTTTGTTTATTTATGTTTCCCTTAATTATGTTAATTGTAACGTTTGTAATTATGTTAATTGTAACGTTTGTCTTAATTACTAATAATATTTGTCTTAATTACTAATTATGTTAATTGGTATGTAAATTTTATATGAGCATAAATTCTGTAATTACTACACGTTTACTAAATATTTTATTTTAGTTTTAATTTCTTTTTATCTCTACATTTTTGCCTTTCGAATTCACCGGTCCGGTCCACTCGGTCTGATCCAACTTGACCCATCATGTTCCGGCCCAACCCAACCCGGTCCCAGTCCAACCCGGTTCCAGTACAACCCGGCTCCAGTCCAACCTGGTTCTAGTCCGACCCGGTTCTGGTCCCAAGCCAGGCCTGTTCTGTTCTGGAAGTCGTGCGCGATAAAAGTTGTTCCGGTTTTGTCTATGTACGACGGGAACCAAAGTTTGAGGTATGTAACTAATGGAACATTTATTGGACTTATTTATTTGTTTTTAGAACATTCTTTTCTCTTAGATAAGTCCATATTATATAAAGGGTCGATTTCAATTTTGAATATGATATATTGGTTATAGTTGAATGATGTCTTTTGTTCAATTGGTTATACCAACTCGATTTCAATGTATTTATTTGAGGTTCAGATGTACTTGGACTATTATTGCGTACTTGATATTGTTTTGAATGTTTCGTGGGATGTAATCCATAATTGCTCGACTATTAAAGAGTCGATATTTTCAAAATACGTTCCAAATAAAATCACATGTATCCCAATTTTTGTGGAAGAACTCAAAAAAAAAAAAGAAGGTGATATGAGTCGGAAAATTTCCATTTCTCTACTTCATCCATGATATACTAGCGAACTAGTATACGTTGAAGTATAACAACAAGAAAACTATTTTAGTAATTTATTCAACCTAAAGTAAGTGGTTGACATGTGTTGTGAAATTCTCCTGGCCTGTTGAGATAAAGAAATTTCTCAAATTAAGCTAAATGTAGCAAAACTGAAAATGGAAAGAACCCCGAAGTAATGTGGGTTAGACGTACGGACTCATATAAAGCATGTGAAAAGGGGACATATGTATCATGAGACAAAGATGTACTTTCGTCTTCGGTAGTAATAACACCAATACATAAGTATCAACCGAGTATGGGATCTGCTAAAATGTAATTATAGCTCCCATCATAAATGAAAGAGTTGGAAATGCACCTTGGTCATAGGTGTTAGTATATACAATAAAATGTGTATGTGTATCATAGTAACAACCAATTTTCACATCAACTGTAATGGCAACAAGAACTTTGCCTGGCCAATTGACTATCTTATCGAGCGCAGCATTGCTCATTTTTTTTTTTCTTCAAGATAGAACAAATACGTCGCAAAATCTCTAGATGTACCAAGAGATAATCACACCTTGTTAAATTCCCAAGTAACCCGTGCAAATGGATATCATGTGGAACATCAAAATGATGAGAATGTAATTAATTGCATCTTCTATAGTCTCTAATATATTTGGAAGGAAATATATTTTATAGAAACTAATGAGTCAATCTAGTGCAATGTGATTCATTATAATATTTATATTATTGAATCATATTGACTCCGACGATGAAATATTGGAAACTTACTCATACAGGCTTTGGGCCTAACCATAAAGAAACTTTGGTTATGACATGATGATCGTTTTGAAAGGACTCATACGAACATCAATTTATTTGAGTGAACAAAAACGGAAGAAGGATTGACAGAATGCGAAATGACGGCATATCTCTCAATAAGTGGTTTCTAAAGTACTAGATACCTCCCCCCCCCTATTGCTTTTAAGTAAGAAAGCATATCGCTCATTTCACAAAGTCTTCATTAATACAGGATCGAGACCATCCTAAGATGCAAATGGTAAAAAAAAAATCTATATTACAAAGAAAACAAGGTAAAATTTAGAAAAATATTCATGCGAAATCCTTTTGGAAATTGCGAATTAAAATCTTCTTATGGACCATTAAAGTGACTTATGGCTGCATCTTTTGTGAATGTTTTGACATTTTGTACTAGGTATAGTTCCCAAGAAATTTTGCGTTTGGAAAACTACTAGCACATATTATATATGTAAGGGCTCACCACCCCTTGTAAATGCTAGCTAGTGTACATCAAAAGGACTTGATGGTTATTGCGTATTTAATAGGATCAATGCAGAGCATCCTATACCCTATATGGTCTCACAAAGGCTATCATCAAAGGTTACATATGGTACCTAAGGTATGATTATGCGTACAAACCTACCTTTAACTGCTTGGGGAATATACAATATTACACGCATCTTCACTTATTCATTTTAAACCCACAATTGGTCAACCATTCTTTATGTACCAGTTGGTAACTGGAAATAAGCCTGACATTTTTTTGTTCTTACACATTTTTGGTTGCACTATATATGTGCCATTACGAGTCCACATCGAACTATGATGGGTCACGAAAATAATTAAGTAATTTTGTTGGATATTTAATCTCAACAATTATCCGCATTTTAAAACCTTTGGCAGGAGATCTCTTACTGCTAGATTTGCAGGTTATCACTTTAATAAGACAGTCTTCCCGTCGTTAGGGGAAGATAAGAAAAGGTATTTTCTAAGGGAACGACATGAATTTTCGTGGTGTGTTCCCACTGTGTCTCATATTGATTCTTGTACTCCACAAATGTAAATGTGAAGTGACAAAGAATAATCAATTTTCAGAATGTACCATGATGTCGCTAAAGTGACAAGATCACACATACCAGCTTCAAATATTCCTGCAAGGTTAGAAATCCTTAGTATGGGGTACACCATAGACTAAGGTGTTGCAACTACACTTGGTGGAAGTGTAGTTGAGGCCGTGGCTCCATAAAGGAAGATGGAGAGACCACCAGGTTCGATCAATGCTCACCTAGAAAGGAAGTATATGAGTAAGGCACAACCTAATTTGTATCATTATTAAAATCATCTCATTTGATTGTCTCTGACTATGTCCATGAATCAATACTGGTGGACGCTCCGAAGTTTAATGATTCCAGAGAACAATGAAATCCTAAAGGATTATGAGAACACACACGAGTCAATGGAAAGATCGTGTGAGCATATTAATGATTATTTTTATATATAGTTGCTCAAGGAAATAGAACACGATGAGATCGAACTATGCTTCTTATTGTTTAATTCAATAAATAGCATATTTGGCCTACACAATCCAGGTAGAACTTAGTTCTTTGGAAAATATACGGGTATTTGGTGTGGTAGTGCTAACAACCAAGTGTAAAGCCTATTGGACATACATAATTAATTTGTCACAAAGCATAATGGGAAGAAAGTAGTCTTAAAGTACAAAGACTCTCCTTGTGGCGCGAGGTTTCTCACAAAGCCCTGGAATTGTTCTCTTGTAATGAAGGTTATAAAGTACCGCTACTTAGTTAGCTTGGTAATTTCAAAAGGACTTGAAATGCAGCATATGTATGTGGTTGTTACATATCTCTGAAAGAATCAAGAGATAGAAGAGATTTGCAAAAGTATTTCATAGACTTTTGTTGCCCAAATCAAATGACTCTAAACCACAGAGTGCGTTTGCGGTTATTAGATAGAACGCTCACTTATAGATTGAAGCAATCAAAGGCGGATGTGGTATACCCGTCTAAGTGGCTATTTGATTTGGAGGGGGATAGACAAGTAAGTTATTTTTCCTTGCGTATTCACAAGAAAGTTCCTAATTTGGAACTGTTGCTATTTATGTCGACGGTACAGACATGATGGGTACTCTTGATGTAATAAGAGACCTTAAAAGCTATTTAAAATCCGAATTTGAGATGAAAAATCTAGGGAAAGCTCGACCGAGTACTGATCTTGTGGGATATTATTCCACCAGTTTGCATATGTCTAAAGTTGTCAGGCAATTTAACAAAGACATGCATCCTGATAGCACTCCCATGATTAGTCGAGGTTCAAATGTAAGTAAGTGACCATTTCGTCTTAAGGAAGATGACGAATATGTGTTGGGAGATGAAATTCCAATATCTAAGTACAATAGACGCATTGTTGTACTTAGTATAATAATGTACTCGATTAAATTTTACATCCTCAGTGAACTTGTTAGCTAGATATAGCTCAGCGCCAACGCAACGTCATTGGAATGGTATAGTGAATGTAATCATATGCTTAAAAGTAACCATTGACATAAATTTGTTTTATCCATACAAAGATATAAAAAGGAATGCTAACGAAAGTGCAATCCAAAGGTTGTTGATTATAAAGGAACGGTAATCTCTTCTCCAACGAAAGTAATCAGGGGGAGATATGGTAGACTATTTTCTAAGTCATTACCCATATTCAGTTTCGAAAAGTACATGACTAAAGGAACTGTCTGGAACAACTCTGAAAGTAATCAGGGGGAGATGCCGACATCAGGGGGAGTATCTAAGGATATGATGTCGACAAAATTTACTTCGAAATTGAAGCTGTGTTGTACTCTTTTTCCCTTCGATCGAGAATAGTTTTTTCCCAAAGGGTTTGTTACTCGACAAGGTTTTTTTAGCGAGACAATACTAAAAGCATCAAGTATGTTGAACGTTGAAGACATAAATATCACGTTGATATTATTGAAAATATCTGAATCAAAGAAATGAAACACAATAGTCAGTTAAGCAACGTAACTTCCAGAATCAACAACATGGTTTTATAAACATCCAAGTCACCAAAGTAAAGTGTGATAAACTCCTTTTGACTGCATTAGACTAATGAAAATTGTCTGACATCAGGGGGAGCATCTAATGGTGTGTTGAACTCTTTTCCTTCACCGAGGTTACTTTTTCCCACAGGGTTTTGTTGCTCGGCAAGGTTTTTAATGAGACAACAACAAACATCGGAAATGTAATTTCCCAGCTAAGGCTATTGTCTTTCCCATGAAGATTTTCTCCCTTACGAGTTGTGAAGAAACTAGTCAACTTCAACGGAGCAAAGTGATCATCTGCAACGGATCACCTTCACTTGCATCTGTCACGTTGTACTCTTTTCCCTTCGTCAAGGTTTTATCCCACTGGGTTATCCTTGTCAAGGTTTTAACGAGGCAACGTATACACATCCAACTATGTTCTGAGTTTTACTTAATGTTGTACTCTTTTTCTTTAGTTCAGGTTTATCTGGGTTTTTCCTGAAGTTTTAACGAGGCAATTAACTTAGACCCGTCGATTTTTTAAGATCGTATTGCATGTGATGAACTACATGTAAAATACGAGACAACATGTGAAGTACTACATGTGAAGAGTTGTAGCAAGGTTTTATCCCACTGGGTTTTTCCTTGTCAAAGTTTTAGTAAGGCGATTGATTTCGGCACAAGTCATCAAGGAGAGGACGACATTTGAAGAACTACATTCAAAGCACTATGTATAAAATTTTGTTATTGAACCGCACAAGGGGGAGTGTTATAGGGCCTACGGCCCATGGATGTGCGGTCCATCTTGTTTCCCCTTTTATGTGTATATCATGTAACCTAGCTATGTATTTCAATCAATCTCTCTAATACGATGGTTCTCTTTCTTGTCTCTACATCTCCTTTCTTCATCTCTAATTCTCCTCAATCAGGATATTATATATTAGTTAATGTACACGTTACAATCAACAGAGCAAGCAAATGTAACCGCCAAACATAATTAGTACAAGGCATAATAGTCATAAAGCAAATAACAATCATAATGGCAGACAAAAGAAGAAAAATAACGCACATGCAAGTGTAAAATTTAGACATGAACAAACATCATTTGATACACAAACAGACAAACATAGAGTTTTAATTTTTTTTTTTTTTCTAAGAACACACTATGGATTGTGCAAGCTAATACATGGATTAGATAAAGGAAAAAAGCAAATATCATTGGAGCAGAACACATAGAAGAGACAAAATGAAACATAGAGATACACAACAAAAATATTAAACTATGGATAGATCAACAGAAACAAGTAACCATTAAAAAAAGAATTATGTCACAATTTTTTTTTTAATCCATGATGATATGTCACAATCATCATGGATTAAAATAAAAAAAAAGTATAGTGAAAAAAAATATACATCATTGATACTAAAAAATCATGGTATGGACATGAATTTCACAAATGATCATACAAACATATACATCAATTTCATACATGTGATAATAGGACAAAATAGATGTTATAAAATTATCCACTCCAAATAAGATGAACATGAAAAGGGAAAAAAAAAATTAACCAAAAGACACCAACAGATTAATTTAACCATGAAAGAAAATAGATGAATATACACAAACACATTAAATATTTACATACATCAAACATGTGTATCAAGAGACACAACAACATGGCAAGACAAAACAGATTAATTTAACCATGAAAGAAAATAGATGAATATACACAAACACATTACATATTTACATACATCAAACATGTTCTGATCAAATCAAAACAAAAAACAAAAAAAAACATGGAAGACAATTTTTTTTTTTTCGTTTCTTTCATGGGCAAAAACAAAATAGAAGACAAAGAAGAGTTTTAGGTATACCTCCGAAATAGAGCAGTTTGATTGATTGGGGGATCAACATAAATTGAGCTTGTTTCTTTAACTATTCAATCCAAGAACAAAACTACAGATCCGGTGAGGACCGAAGGGGATTTCCGAAACTTTAATCGTTCGAGATGTACATATCCAATAATGACAGATTTCTGAAACTCTTGAACGTAGTGCAGGTGATTGATTCGGGAGATTGTACTGAAAACTAGAAAGAAATAAAAACGGCAGGGTAAAGCATCGTGTCTGATAACGTTTTGCAGTGAATTATGGAGAAGAAGATAAAGAGACAGAGAAGGAGAAGGATTTCTTATTGATACGAGTAACCCTATTACATAGCTATAGTATCCTTTATACTCCCTCCGTTCCACTTTAGGTGATGTTTTAGGGTTTTTTGTATGTTCCAAAATAGATGAGAGTTTAGCTATTTTCTCTAAATTCTCACTGATTTACCCCTGCTTTGGAATCACAACATAACATTAATTTTCTTGTTATCAGTGAGAGATAATTAATCTAATTTAAGATTTTAAATCTATTCTCTATTAACTTAGGATATTTGGTTATCCCAAGTGGAATTATATGGGGATTCATAATTTATAGTAGAATCTAGAAACAAAAAACTAGGATGTTCAAATTTTTAGGAAGGTATTAATATGGGCATATTTGGAAAAAAATTCCTCTCTTTAATGTTTCTTAATCTCCGTGAAAAACTCTACAACATCATCTAAATTGGAGCGGAGGGAGAATACAATAGGAATAAAACCCTAACTACTATATTGGGCTGCACATCCGTGGGCTAAAGCCCTACAACAATTTGGGATCTTTAATGACAAGTTTTTACTTCACCCACTGGAGAAATAAATGAAGAGTTGGTAACTGCGGTTGTGGTTGTTGTGCATTCTATAAATCGCATTAAACAGGGAAATACTGCTAGACCATCAAACATTACTAGTTTTCCCATCTGCAAACCAAAAATAGAACAAAATGAGGAGAAGACTGAGATCCATAACTACAACTAGTACTACTGCAATTAGTAGTAGTAACAAAGCATCATTCGTCATGGTCTTGATGGGTGATTTTGATGAGAAACTGGTACAACTTTTCTTAAAATTCTCATGCATGTTTAAAGACATCAACTACTTATAAAACTGTAGTTGTTTCAATTATTTGTGCTAATTGAAGTACTTTTTTTCCTTCTTTTTGGCAGCAAGTACCAGCCGATTTTCTGAAGCATTTCAATGGAAAGTTACCGGGAAGGTCAACTGTTCGAGGTCCTACTGGGAGAACTAGGACCATAAAAATGAAAAGAGATGACAATGATTTTTTCTTCTGTAATGGATGGCCAGAGTTTGTGGATGAACACTCTTTAGAATTCGGGGATTTTCTAATTTTCGAATACAAAGGTAGTTCACAATTTAAAGTGAAGATTTATGGCCAAACTGGCATCGAAAAGGATCTGCGTGCTTACAGTGCTGAACCAAGTCTGGAAGTGAAGGAAGAACATGGTAAATGACTGCTAAAATTCTTATTTTCTATTACTCTTTAGTTATTAATTTCATTAATATTGCTGGTTTTTGATTTCCTCTTGGACTAAGGTACTGATGAAGAAGCCCGCATATGAAGGTGGTTACTATGTACAAAGAAAATCAGCTATGGAAGTTGAAAGAATAGGAAGAGTTGCTAAATCAGCTTTACCTATCAACACCAATCATCCATATTTCATTTCTACTTGGCCAAAATCCACAACTTGTTATCCGGTAATTACCTTGTTTTCGTCAGGTTTAAGCTATAAATTCTTTGAAACGTAAACGTAACTATCTTACTGGTTTTGATTAATTTTTAAAATCTGATTTTAGAATTTTGTTTTGAATTATAGAGGATTCCGAAGGATTTTGTGAGAAAGTATGGACTGAATACTGAGACTGGTATACTGCTCCAAGATCCCGATGGAAGGTCATGGCCAGTAAAATTTGCACATGGCAAAGACGGTCGTATCAGTATTACCAAGGGACGGACACAATTTTCAGTAGGAAATAAGTTAGCAAGAGGTGCTAAATGTCTGTTCGAACTTATTAGCCAAACAAAAGGTAATCAAATCATTAATGTTCGCATCTTGGGAGAGGCTGAAGTTGACAAACGGGATTGGGCGCTTCAGAGTAATAGGAAACACATACATCACTTGGGTTCTCCGTTGGAAGTTTCAAGAGAGGGATTAAGATGGATTGGGTGACAGCATTTGCAAATGAAAGGGTTATAAAAGAAGCCAACGGCTTTCAGTCCAAGTATCCTGTATGCAAAATTATCATGCATCCAACCTATGTGGGTAAATGGAACGCCGTGGTATGGTTTCAACTTAAACTGAGCTGTGTTTTTTTTCAAATTGAAGTAAATTTTGTCTATTTATAATGATGAATATATTTTTAATATTTTTCCTGTGTGTATGCAGAAAATACCTGCTGAATTTGCAAAGACATATTTGAGAGATCGAAATCAGATGGCCACTCTTAGGATTTCAAATGGGAGAGTGTGGGATGTCCGATTTAGAACTAGTAGCACTTCTTCAAGTTATATGGCTAGCTTATCGAAGGGGTGGCCTAAGTTCAAGAACGACAATCAATTGAAGGAAGGTGATGTATGCTTGTTTGAGCTAGTCGATCCAGACCATCTGGAGATGCATGTCACTATTTCTCGCGTCACTCCATATGTTAACTAGCTAAAATACGCCAACACCTCTTTCGTTTTGTCGGATTTACTTATTAATGTGAAGTGGATGTTATTGCAAACGTGAAGGGTAAATTTAAATTAAATATTCCATAATTTCCATTTGTACACTTGCGCACAAAATCAAATTTCTCTGCGTTTTCTCTATTTCCCTTGCTCTCTCCAGCTGTTATTACAAACGTTGTCAATTTCAATTTTCAAGATCTTTGAACAAGCATAAATATGGATCATATGATAGACGTTGCTAAATTTTCGACATGGTTGGGTTAGCTTGCCATGGTTAGGGTTGCGTACTGCTGGCACACCTCAACTTAGGGCCACCATATCAAACTATTTGCGCCCCTAAGTAAGAGAAAAGACCAGGAGCATATCCCATACAATAGCTGGTGTAAAAATTCCGGTGTGTGGAAGTGTTATAAAGACCTGACCTTTATTTACCTGGCATGTTTAGGGGCGACACTAAAAGGCAAAAAAGGTCACCCAAACGTAAATCTAAGCTACCCCTTATCTTCGATTTTTCGAAATGGCCAATATGCCCTTATATAATCGGGAGCCTACACCATAATCGGTAGGTTAAAGGTGAATCATTAGGTTAAATTGAAACTATACCTACCGATTATTGTGTAGATACTTCGGCTAATAATCCCTTTTATAATCGGTAGCTTATCAAACTTGTAAGACTACCGATTATAAGGAGCCCCATATTCAACCTTGGCCAAATTCCATAGGTTTTGAGGGGTGCAGAGCCAACCATAACCACTTGGCTTGAGCTGTGGATGTAGGCATAATCGGAAGCCTAATAGGTTACATACACTACCGATTATAAGTTGCCCCAAAATGAGTTTTTTCTAAAATCCTTCACCTAATGAATTTTGAAATCTACCATAATCGGTAGGGTATATAATTATATAACCCACCGATTATAACGAGCCCCAGATCCAACCTTGCCATATTTCATAAGTTTTGAGTGTACACAGCCAACCATAACCACTTGGTTCGTGTTTTGGATGCAATGTTAATCGGGAGTTAAATATATTACCAAACCATCCGATTATGGGTTGCCCCAAAATGAGTTTTTTTCTAAAATCCTTCATGTAAGGGAATTTGAAATATACCATAATCGGTAGAGTTAACAACTTAACAACCTACCGATTATAAGGAGCCGTAGATCGAACCCTTGCCAAATTCCATAGGTTTGGAGTGTACAGAGCCAGGCATAACCATGTGGTTCGTGATTTGGATGTATCCATAATCGTAAGCCAAATAGGTTCCACAACCTACCGATTATAGGTTGCCCCAAAATGAGTTTTTTCTAAAATCCTTCATGTGATGAATTTTGAAATCTACCATAATCGGTAGAGTTTATTACTTCTTACCATCCGATTATAGGTTGCCCAAAATGAGTTTTTGCTACAATCATTTTTTGCGAAATTTTGAAATCTGCCATAATCGGTAGATGATAAAACTTATAACCCTACCGATTATAAGTGGCCCCGGATTCAACCTTTGCCAAAAACTAGAATATTCGGTAGCCAAAACAATAGTCGGTAGTTCCACAAAATAATCGGAAGCAAACTCTTGTAATTGGTTGTTTGGGTTACCGGTGTCGGCGCAGAATTTTTCGTGAATTTTCCCCAGATAACTCATACTCATTATGCCTCCTTGCCTACGTTCTTCTCCTCGTCTCGGATAGAATTGAACATAGCGCTTACATAAAGATAAATCTTCTTCAATCGTGAACTCCGTAGTATTAATGAATGGTTGGGCCATTATGTTGAAGATGATGTTGGAGAGAGTTTAAAGGTATTTGTGTTCCATAGAGAGTAAAAGGATACAATCCTTATATAGAGTTTAGAGTTCCAACGGCTCTATTTTTTTGGGGCAATTGTATAATCGGTAGTCAAATGAAGTATTTTCACTTCCGATTATATAGTTGCCCCAAATTTTGTTTTTGCAGAAATCTCAATTTTTTCGAATTTGAGAACTATATTAATCGATAGTTAATAAGATTTCCGATTATACAGTTGCCCCAAATTTTGTTTTTGCAGAAATATCATTTTTTTCGAATTTGGGAACTAGAATAATCGGTAGTTAATATGACTTCTGATTATAAAGTTGCCCCAAATTTCTTCCTTGACGAAATCACCAATTTTGGGAATTTAGGAGCTACTATAATCGGTAGTCTAGTGAGGTTCTTGGTCCTTCCGATTGTTATAGAAGCAAGATACGCGTTTGGCACAAAATCGATATTAATCGGTAGTATAATATCGTTACTAAGCTTCCGATTTATTCATAATAATCGGGCACAAAATAGCTTCCGATTATGTAAGGGCATTAACGTATTCTCCGCATTTTTGGACATCCCTTAACGGTGTATATGGGTTGGGAATAAAAAAATCGCCCCTAATTCATTTAGGGTCGCCCCTAAAAATGCCAGGTTTATTTAGGAGAGTTTACCCATGCAGTAAGTATAAGATCCCATATATACTTAATAAATTATCTCCAATGATATATGATTTAATCTTAAGAATATCTGAGTTCTCTTCTTTCACCCCTTCTCAAAAGACTAGAGAAAACCCATCATCTTCTTCCTTCTTTGCTCAGATCTAATCCTTTTGGGGCTAGATCTGAGCAAAGATTGTTTGTTTTTAAGAGTTATTTAGCTATTTTGAATAAATTTCTTCACTATTAGAGCGATTTTTTCTTCGCCATTAGGGCGATTATTCTCTTCGCTATTAGGGCGATTTTATCTGCACTTTTGATAGTGTTTCATTTTATATATTTGTTCGTGATTTGGTTTGTTGGATACAAGTACATCGGCGATTTGACGGAGGCAAGATCAAATTATTCTTCAACAGAATAATAAATCTAGGGTTTCTGGGCTTCTCGCTACGCATGAGTTTTTGGGCAAATCACTCCTCTCTCATAGGGGTATCTCTTTTCAAGAAGAAAATCAATCAAAATGGTCGAACTATGATTTCGAATACCATTCCTTGTCCAATCTCTACATACAAGATTTGGGTGCTACCGTTGTAGATCGCTCTTTCTCTTCGCGATTTATTTTCGTTTTTCATCTATCTTTTTATTTGTTCCATGCTTATGTTGTACTTGTTTTTTCTTAAAAATAATCATGTAAACGTTTCTTATTTGGAATGAAATACTAATGGTTTGATTAAAAAAAAAGAAAAAGAATATCTGAGTTAGAGTTCCTCCTGCATCAGCCCATCTCATTGATTTTTCAGGTATCTCTGGTAACTTAAATCATGCTCCATTATAATATTTCTCTGATCTATATTGCATGGATATTCTGGGGGAACCGAAGGTATATTCTCTTTTCTCCTGCCCACCCCCTTTACCCTCATATTTTTCTAATATCAAATTTATAACCAATACTTTGTCTTCATGTCTCATGTTTAGCCTCATAGTTAACTTTCAAATTTATTTTATTAAGTTCAACCTTCATGTTGCTTTGCTATTAGAAACCAAGCATACAAAATTTATAACTCTTCATATGTTGACCTATGTTTTTTGATTTCCTCATCTCCATTTAGTTATCTTTAATTTGAGCTTTTCCTCTCCAAAAATCCTAATAAATATCTTGGAATGTTAATATTCCAGAGTTGTCCTTTTTCTCATACGTTTTCAAACCCGAACTTTCTAAGGCAGACCTTTCTGTTTTCCATTTACCACCAGACACATTAATCAGCTCAACACATCTGAATTTTATTCTTGATGGTGGTCATAGTAATTCCTTTTGTGATGTTAGATGGAAGTTTGCTTTGCTGGAAGTTTGTTGAGATTTTCTTAGTGTTAATGGTAGAGTTCCTTGTAGTTGATTCTTTCTGTGCTAGGTCGTGATTGATTTAGGTTTTGATGCAAGAAGCTATTTTTAGTTGGAGATTTGTTTTTGAATCTGTTTTAATTGAGATCCTCTCAAGCATTCATGGATTTCCTTAGATTCTGAAGAGTTTAGAAATATATCATTCAACATTCATATATTCATCTCTCATCCTGAACTGTCTGACATTGTGAATATCGGTCCTATGTTCCAAATATTCAAGGTACAATAGTATTCAACAACCTATTCAACAATCTAATAGTGTACGATCAGCAAGGGAACAATTATGATTATTGCAAAGCAACCTCTCAAGATTACAATACCTTTTGAACAACAACACCAACAACTCGTAATTCTATTTAATTTAGAATACGATCAAGATTAAGGATCCATATTTAAGATTTGTTTTCTTCTTTAAAACCATATTTTAGCACCTTTAACTTGAAGTCTTAAGTAGTTCCCTTGAGCTGGTGGGTCTTCCACCCTATTTTAACTTATGATCCTTCACTTTATTTTACCTATTACTACTTTGTAGTTTTATTTTAATTATTAGCCACTCATAATTGTAATTCAATGAAACTGTAATAATTAGTTTAACCAGTTTCATATCGCTTAATTTGTAAGTGCTCACTTATAAAGAATATTGTTTAGGTTAGGTTTTCATTTTTAGTTCAACCTTCCATTTCAGTTAGCAGTCCTTGTTTGTTTCCTCTTATTTTAAATGTAATAGTGGTATTGGACATGTTGTGGATATCTTAACTGCAACCTCGGTTATGTAAAACATGTTCGACCCTCGATATACATGCGTGAAAAAGGATCCAAGGGATGACTTCCTAACATTTTCGCCATCACTAGCAATACGTTGACGAGAAGTTATGGATCAAGCGAGAAACAAAAGGAGGATAACCAAGTATTGTTCGAGCAATACACCACAACAACTAGCTATGTTCCGCAATACACCACACAATTGGATACGTTCGCGTGACTACAACTTCAGATCAACTGCATCGAAACTCTCTGCCACCATCAAAATTCTTATGAACACGGTATATATCTATTACTGTGGAAAGCATTGACCTAAGGCCTTTTTACCATCGACACCAACCACAACATCACCTCCGGCGAAACTCTAATCCGAAGATTGATGTTCACTTTCTGATCCAGTGTCTCGTTGTTACAGATTCATGGCATACCGATCTAAATGTAATTGATGAACCATTGGGTAACATATACCCTCAAGTAATAGCCTTTTAGTAGCTTAATAAATTTCATGCTTCAAAAAAAAAATATTGAAAGATTTATGAAAAACCCCTTAAATGACAACTTACCAATATTTACGATAAAACCTAAAATATAAATATTTTTTATTTTAAACACCAGTGTGTAACATGGGCTTTTGTTTCCCCCTCAACCTTGATGCCCCCATGTGGGTCGAACCCTGATTACCCTCCAGGACAGACCCTGATTTCTGAATTGGGGTTTGTCTTTAACTTATTTTAATTCAACTGATGTGAATTATTATTAAACAATATTTTTTTCAATTAGAAGGAAGTATAAAAAGTGCATGGAAAAGAACTACCATTGGTAGTCAATTTTTTTGTTGACTCTTGATTTTACACGCTCTCTACAGGAGGAAATTCAAATATTTCACTGTGTCGGTATGTAAAAATTGGGTTTTCACTATACTAAGTTGGAGATAAATCCAGTTTACACCGGTCATATCACCACTAACAAAAAGTTAAGAATATGCAAATCCATATTTCACAAATAATATATATCAACAACCACAAAAACTGACTTTTAAGACAAAAATGACTAGAACATAAAATGGTGAAATCGTGTCCTTAACGTAAGTTCAGACAAAAAATGACAAACTGAAAGGAGAATAAACAAATTAGAAACCAAAACCAACTCTTAATATCTAAATTTTGGAATTAGTTGAGAAATAATCATTAGATTTCTGAGTTAATTCATATATCATAGATATTAATTGAGATGCATGAAAGGGTTCTAAAGTTCAAAAAAAAAAAACTTATACAATCTTTTCATAATTAAGATCATAACCCACCTGATATTGCTTACTAGACAATACCGTAATTTTTCTATACAATCTTATATACAACTAAGGTCAAGAACAAGTTAAAAAAATATCTAAAGCTTCTCATCTATGACTATTAGGCTGTCACCGATTAATACTTTCATATAAGCTCTAGAACGAAATTTTAATAGCCTGATATTAGAAGTAGAAGCAAATCTCAGAAATCAGAACAATTTGCTTCACAAAAACCTAAATTTTTTTGCTTCCAGAAATCATTCTGAAATTGTATTCTTAAACTAACTTTTAATGTTTTTGCCTCTAATAGTCAATAAATAATTTCTAATGTGTTACCGAAAATTGCTATAAATGTATACCCACATGCTATAAATGTATACACCCCTTGTTAATTTTTGTTTCTAAACATTTTAAACAAATTTTCCGTGTGTTGCAGTTGTTGGGAATGAGGTTCACAATTTCTTAATCTGACGAGGGTGCCTTCAATAAAAAAGGGGGGTGCTATAAAATTAAATGCTATTTAACCTCTGGGTGCAAATTTCTTCCATACGGTTAGGTCCGTCTGATTGATGACGAGACAAGATGGAGTCAGACATTTGGTGCATGCAAGTAAGAAAGCTATAATTAGGATGCAACTTGCAAGTAATTAAACTGTTGATTTAACTTCTCGAGAATCAGAGAGTTGGAAACTAATGAATATAAGAAAGAGAAGATGAAAAGAAAAGAAACCATTAATTAAAATGATAATTACAGAGAGAAAAACTGAATTAATTGGGCTGTTGGTGACTGTTGCAATCTTTATCTGTTTTCAATCTACATGGATAAAGGGTACTGTTAGTATTTGTGAGGGGTATATAAAGGACGCCCTAGTTATATACCAAGATAAAACCTCCAGTAGTTTTTGGACTAGAAGAAGATGAGTTCATATTTCTTCCAAATAATCCACAATTACATAATTGAAGTTGAACGAATAGTAAGATTTCTCTGTTCTCTTTTACTTTTCATTTTTTTCATTGCTAAGTTAGACATAATTAATTTGGGTTTGCATATTAGCTTTCTTAATCTTCTTAGTACGATGTACTCAATATCATGCATATGACAGGAGCTTCCAAAAAAGTTTGTTAGGAAGTACGGGGAAGAACTTTCTGAGGATGCAGTTATCAAAGACCCAAGTGGTAAAATCTGGCAGGTAAAAATGAGGAGAACACATGAAGGTGAGATATTTCTTGAGAATGGTTGGCAAGGATTTACGGAGTATTTCTCCCTTCGTTCTGGACATTTTCTAATATTCAGATATGATGGAAATTCACATTTTCATGTTTATATATGTGATATGAGTGCTTGTGAGATAGAATATCCATGGCAAAGTAACAACGCAAGGGAATCCCATTATGTAGAAGTATCAACAGAAGAAGAAGACGACGATCTCGCAGAAGATTTGGATGTTTCATATCAATGCCAAACTCGTGGAACACCTGCTGCAGCTAAGAGAGCTAAACTTACTTGTGATACTTTTTCAGGATCTAGCGAAAGCAGAAGTTTTGAAAAGTCAGAGAGTCCGTTATCTAGTCCTTCCGGTTTTATACCTGGTCCCCCTGGTTTTGCTAGCCCTTCTGGTTTTTCTCATCCCCCTGGTTTTACTAAAAACAACCGTAATCGAAATGATGGAGGTTTACATAAACCAAAAAATGTACATAACCAAGGAAAATCATGCGTTTTTAATTTCAGGCGTGAAACTGAAGTGATTTCAATCTCCTCTGGTAGTGATTCTAGTGAAAGCGATGATGAGCATCATGTGTCAACCAAACGTAAACATGCAAGCACAGTTCAAGCACATCTGCAAGAAGATAGTAGGTCAGGGTTTCCAGATCGTCAAATGTACCTGGTCACGGTTTAATTTCATTTCTTTCCGGAACTATATTGTACTTTTTATTATCGGAATTTCTGAAATTACTGTGCTGTCAATAGATATATCAATGGATTTTGTAGTCTCTTTATGTACTAGAACGACTGTCTAAGAACTAAACTGGTATCGGATATGCAAAATCAAGTTTAAAAATCTGTTTTTCTTTTTACTCTCACTTTTGAACTTGTTAATTTATTTGCTAAACATGATTGAGAAACTCTGAGACCATCTAATTAAAACTCAACATTGGTGTTTTTTTTTCTCTATCCGAAGAAGAAGAAGAAAAAAAGCATTTAGTGATTCTTTAAGCCTTTAAATCTAAAGTTTGTTACAAATTGATGGACGCCTAGACCACATCAAAAAGATAACTAAAATGGTGCAATGTGCAGGCCTTGGTACATGTGTTTCAACTTTTGGCTATGCCTTGCTCTCCTCTCAGTTAACTTGTCTTATTTATTCATTTATAATCCAATGATGTTTTCAGTGTCTGCTAATTTCCATCGTGCCATTATAATTGTGGATTTTGGTTCACCAAAAAGACTAGTAGTTGACCAAAAGATGTGAATGAATGTAAAGCTTTAACTTCGTATTACCAAACGCTTCAGACTACTTCCATAGGGTTAGGGTGTTAATTGGACGTCTCATCACTTACTTACTCCCCAGCATTGAAAAGAACATGCAATTGCATGCATTCATCATTACTATTGACTTTGGGGATCTTTAATGACAAGATTTATTTCACCCATTAGAAGGAAATAAGGAGTCGGTAAGGTGTGGTTGTTGTTTATCTATAAATTGCATTAAAGAGCAAACAAACCATCAGAAGTTACTAATTTTCCTTCTTATTTATAAGTTGCTAGTGCTATTACTTTTGAAAGCAACACAAAGTAGCTAGAGCAGCAGGATGAGGAGAAAATTGAGGTCTAATGCTTCTACAATTATCAGTAACAAAACATCATTTTTCAAAGTACTGCAGATTGGTCGTTTTGAAGAAAAACTGGTAATTTCTCATAAACCACTCCATCTCTCTTTTTTATCTATCTTTAAATTGGTTATGGTTTGGGTAAACGAATTTAGTCTTGGGCTGCATGTACCATACCCTTTTTGGCTGAGCATATTTATCTGGAATAGTAGTAAATCGGATTATAAATTTGATGTTTCATGAAATCCTACTATTTCAAATTTTCAATGCATAATTTAGTACCATAATCATACACTAATGTGCTAGTCTTTCTATCCAACACGTATCGTTTGCTCCTTTTTCTCTGCTCCCTTTCATAATTTTCTTCATTATCCAAGAGTAGGATACAGTTTTTGAAAATCTACTTTAGGTTGTTTCCATGATTTGTGATGATTGATGTACTATTAATTTTTTGTAGCGGGTTCCATCGGCCTTTATCAAGTGTTTCAATGGGAAGTTACCCGATAAGTTGATCCTACGAAGTCCTACTGGGAGATCTTGGAACATAAAAATGAAGAAATATGGGAATAAGGACTTCTTCTTCAATTACGGTTGGCCAGAGTTTGTGCATGCACATTCCCTACAGTATAATGATTTCGTAGTTTTCAAATACAAAGGTAATTCCAAGTTTCATGTGAAAATATATGCGGAAACTGGGTGCGAAAAGGAGTTTCCTTGGGAGTTTACTGAACCAATTTTGGAAGTTAAGCAAGAAGAAGGTAAAAGAGGGACCGCTGTCTTATTTGTTGTCTACTTGTCTATATTTTTGTGCGTGGTTGATAACTTGAATTCATTTAAAATCTTGTCAACTGGTTGGTAATACTAGATGAAGAAACTGACGAAGAAACAACTTACGTGAATGGATACGACGAACAAAGAAAGTCTGCTGTGAAGATTGAAAGACAAAATAGAGTTGTTAAATCAGCAATGCCCAGGATGAGCGAGCATCCACATTTTGTTGCTGTCTGGAGGGACAGCAGAAAAAGCCATTTGGTAACTGGAAATCTTTGTTTTTAATTTATTTTATTTTTCCATTTTGGTTTTGAGGTTTAGATTCCAGAAAATATTCTTCAGAACAATGCAAAGTCGAACGAGGAACCAAGTTTCTTTGATTTTTTAATTTTTGTTTGAATTGCAGACAATTCCAAGGGATTTTGCGAAAAATTTTGGACTCCATAAGGAAAACAGTGTAGTGCTCCAAGATCCTAAGGGGAGGTCATGGCCTGTGGACCTCATTCAAGTGGCAGACGGTCGCATTAACATGGATGACGGATGGGCTCAATTTTCAGTAGGAAATAAGTTATCAGCAGGTGATGTCTGTCTATTCCAAGTTATCAACCAAACAAAAGGTGATGAGTTGAATGTTCTCATTTTTCCAAAGGCTGAAGTCGAGAAACAAGGTTGGGAGGTTCCGATTACCAGGAGACCAATTTATTACTTGGATCCTGAGTTCAAAACGCGAAATTTAGGAAAAAGGGCGCCTATGACAGCTTGTATGACAACACCTGCAAAAGGAAGAGTAAGTATAAAAGAAGCCAATGCCGTCAACTTAGAAAAAAGATCAGCACTAATGAAGATCATGAGTGGAGATATCGGAGTTAAGTCAGCTTTCCCCGCCAAAAGCGATCATCCGCCTTTCATTTTTACTTGGAGGAATTCCAGAAAATATTTTATGGTGTGTAGAAATTCATTTTCTATTATTTTCTAGCAGAATATGAAAATATACACTCATGTTCTCAACGGACGACGGTCTTTTTATTATTTGGGAATTTAGCAAAGTGATTTTTTCTTTTGGTAACTTTGATTTGGTAATGTTTTTGCTCTGCAGACTATTCCAAGGGTTTTCGTGATAAGGTACCAACTCAACACCGAGAACACTTTAGTTCTTCAAGATCCTGAGGGGAAGTTATGGCCTGTAAAAATCTCTTTGAGGAAAGATGGTCGCATTGATATGGGGAAGGGATGGTATAATTTTTCCGTAGGAAATAGGCTATCTGAAGGAGATGCATGTTTATTTGAGTTTCATAACTACACAAAAGGAAATACATTGAATGTTCGCATCACTAAAAAGTCTGACTTCGAGAAACAGGGTTACTCGTTGATCAAAACTAAGAGACGGATTAAATATTTGGGTCCTGAGTTTAAACTGCTGCCAGGCTGGAAGATGGATTGCGCGATAGCTCCTGCAGAAAATAGAGCCATACAATCAGCTGATGCTTTTAAGTCCAAACATCCTACTTGCAAAGTAAATAGCGCCATACAAGCAGCTAATGCTTTTAAGTCGAACTATCCTTCATGCGAAGTTATGATGAGACCATCTTACGTGCGTAAAGGGTGTGTTGGGGTATGATTTATAACTCCTTACTTACCTTGATTTTTTATTTTTTTTTAATATGAAATGAATTTTGTCATTGTTGAATAATTTCCTATGCGTATGCAGCCTATGCCTGCTCAATTTGCAAAGACTTTTCTGACAAAGCAAAGTCAGATTGTTACTCTGAGGGTTTCAGATGGGAGAATGTGGCATGTTCAATGTAATACATCAACTTCTCTAAAATATCAAGCTTACTTACTGAAGGGATGGTATGAGTTCGTGTTGGGCAATCATTTGAAGGAAGGTGATGTTTGCGTATTTGAGCTAGTTGATAAGGATAACCTTGAGCTGAATGTTAACATTTTCCGGGTCAATTCTACAAGTTAAGCAGGCTCCAACGTGCAAGCACCACTGTTTTAGTTTCGTGTTCTTATCACTAGATGCGGCTAAGCTATTTTGTGGATAGTACTATATATAGTCCAGATTCCAGAAGATAATTGCACTTTGTTGTAATGCCAAGTATGTCTTTCTTATACCATGTCAGATATCTAAGATATATAGTACTGTATAGCCAAGTACTATATATGTTTTTGGTGTTTATGTATGTTCTTCGGATTTGTACCCCTTTCTTATCAAGGCTGCTAATGGGGGTGCCAGGATTAGTGTGGGTGTACCAAAACTATAATAAGACAAAACAGTTTTTATATAGGACAAAACAATTTTTCCTTGAATTGGTACACACCCACCAATCCTGGCACCCCCATTAGCAATCTTGTTTCTTATCTCTCGAAAATGACTTACTAATAACTTGTAACTCTATAAAAAAAAGTTTTCATTTCTTTGTCAAATTGATTTATCTTCCTTCCACCATTTTGATTGAGCTTAGGCTAAGTCTTATGGGCTAGATATCTAGCTGCTAGATTGGCCATTCACGTCAGCCTATGCAACCTCCTAAGTCTTATGGGCTAGATATCTAGCTGCTAGATTGGCCATCCACGTCATCCGTGAGCAATTTTTGTGATTTTTGTGAGCTCTTTTGAGCGCCGCACTATTCACCGTTTCAATCTCGCCGATAGTTCAGATTTGCAACACTTTTTGGCCAATCTAGCCGTCCAATCTAGCACGTAGGACTTAGCCTTATAGAAGCCCTTAGAGTTATTATATTTCAAAGGATACCCAGGGTTTCAACAAACGAGGACAGTTAGGCCTCTTCCTATGCACATGCCAAAACATGGTATTTGGCATATATGCACCCAGCTATGGGTATGCCAAGCTGCCAAACTCATATGCCAATATGTTATTTACGGCATATAGGCATACGCGGAGATTTCCAGCGAGCGATAGAGTCTTCGTCGCTCGATGGTCAAACCGCTGGTCATTCATTCGGCAATGAGATAATCGCTCATCGGATCTTCATCTAACTTGACTACAATTTCCCCCTCTATAAATACACGATTTCAAACTCATATCAACTCACACCAAAAATTCTAAAACTCTCTAGAATTTCTTAATTTCTCAATCTTTTTCAAATCTAAAACTATCACAACTCCTCTACAATTATATTTTCTTGTAAAATGGATTCACAAGCACAAACTCAAGGCAAAGGCAAAGGTAAGAAGAATCGAGTCAAAATCACCATGATAGAAGATGAATGTATTTGTAATTATGTTTTTTTACGATTGTATCGGTGGTGCACACCAACATGGTAACACCATGTGGGATAATATATTTCAAAAATATGAAGAACAAACCATGAACATCAATGGTCGTGATGCAAAAGGATTGTCGAAACACTTCATTGTAATCAACCGGAAGTAGCTTATGTTGCAATAATGCAAGCCAAGAGAAAAGGAAAGGACAAAGGGTCATTGTTGATTTTGAAAGAGAGGTTCGATGCATTAGCAACGAAAACATGGTAAAGCTGTTTGATTTGAAAGTTTGTTATCATATTTTGAAGGGTTTGAACAAATATAATCCCGATTACTTAGCAAATAATCAAATAGTACGAAAAGTCACCATATAATTCTTCTCCCTCAACACCAAATTCTTCACCATTTTCACATGGTCCAACAAATTCTTCACGGATACCCCTACAAGCTCAAATTCCAACGTAGTTTTCAATAATTATATTGATGGTAATACTAAGGGAAAACTTCCGAAGGAATAAGGCCAAGGAAAGATCCATTCAAAGGAAAATTCAAAACCGGGAAAGTAAGAAAAGTCGTCTTTCTCAAGAAAAATTCGGTTTGACTATGACAAGCATAACATTCTTCAAGCTAACACCTCAATTATGAACGCCCAACAACTGCATGTATGGCAAATCTAATTTGAGCAGATTCAAGCACAGATTGAAAAGCAAGGGATTTACTAACAACCGTGATGAAGAAGATGATGATGATGATGAAACTGATGATGAGTTTGATGAAATAATTCCTCTAAATGATTAATGTACTAGTTTCTATCTAGTTTAATGGCGGAGTTTAAGTTTTAATGTTCTAGTTTAAGTTTTAATTTGATATGTTGTTATGCATTCCAATTAATATTAGTTTGAAATGAAATGTTGAAGCTTATTAATTAGAAAAATAACAATACATAACATAACTTAAAAGTGTAAAATCATCTTCCATGAAAGATTCAATCTCGATCATCTCTTAAGCGGGTCATACAAATTACGGTTACGAGCGTAGTTAGTCATTTGACCATAATTCCTTGCGGGAGGGCCTCTTTCGGAGTCGAATCTCGGCCTCAAATCTTCATCATCATAGTTAATCCAATCCGAATCACGTCTGCCAATTACCATGTTATGAAGAATTATGCAAGTGAGCATAGTCTTGTGCATTTCACGAGGACTCGAACCCACGATATGGGCCACAAATGATAGCGAACTTCCTCTTCAAAATTCCAAAAGACATCCTTCCTCGGTGCCATTTGGGCACGTTAAAATATCGGTATGAATGGCCCAATGCACCAGCGGGGACTAGCATTGAACCAAGGTGGACCATTTTGGGTAGATACCATCCGCGAGATAATATCCATGAGTGTCTTGATGGCCGTTGATCATGAAACGGACGGATGGAGAAATTTTGTTGAAAACATTAATATCATTTTGTGAACCGGAACCAAAAAAGCGTCCATTCAACGTTTTGATAATGACCTTTATTTGACCACCATAAACGGGGCATCCATGACATACCCAATGCATACAATCGAGACTACCTAGCATTCACCCTTTCCTCATTCTCCTTAATATTTGTCTAACATCTTCGTCGGTTGGTTTCGTAAATATGTTGGACCAAAATGATTAATCATTACTTCATAACAATGAAAGGTAAGTGTAAGAAGTTGTTTTACCCATACGAAGGTACTCATCATTCGCATCCAAGAATCCTTAAAGCCAAGTAACTTTTTGTTCGGGACTATGACCTCTAATATTCAGGTGCATCAAACCGAAATTGAATTGAGTTCCACTCGACAAAGCTCTTCAATAATCTTTTTTCCATGCACCTTTTCGATCGGAGTATTTAATCGCAATGACTTAAAATTCCCTCCCTCGTAATCTTCTTGATAATACTTCTTTGAGCTCTGGAGCTCTTGGTATTTGATCTATGTACAAGCATCATAGTTTCGATTAGATTCTCATCTTGACTTCCTCTTCGTCAATTTCTTGCAACCTCATACGATAACTTTCTTGCTTGTAACTAGAACATATTCATAATAATATCCCTTTCTTCATTGGATCTCGACATTGTGAAGCTTAAAATTATAAATTTCTTTAGAAGCGGTGATACCCAGATTTGAAGGGCCACTCCACCTGGTTTCAACAAACGAGGACAGTTATAGACTTACAAGTTACGATACTAGTGGGGACTAGGGAGGGATTGAAGGGAAAGAATAGGGGCCATCTTTGAAAATTTTGTTCGGTGTGCCTTAAATTCTTCAACTCATTTCTCGATGCAAGGTCTTTGAATCGATGTTGATAACAAACATCAGAAAATCAGACTACCATTTCAAGCTAACAAAATTTTGAAAGCATCAAAACATCCTGGTGATGACGATCATAGCCTGTTGTACTAGAAAGAAGCTGGTGAAACAATTAATCAGACTGATGAAGAGAAATAAAGAGCTATTATTATTAAGCCCTAGAAGAAGAAGAAGCACAGAGACACAGAGAAATCTGGGGTATTTCGTTTCATTTCCTTTGTAACTTTCATAGAGAAAACCTAGAATTTTGCAGAGGAAAAACACTCCAAGTTTTCATTGGAAGAAAATGGCATATCGTTTCTTCAGTATTATCCATGCTGCAATCATTGAAAGAGGGGAACTGGTAAGATTTCTGCTTCCTTCTCTGATTATTTTACATTCCATTATCAATGAAAACAAGAAGAAGGTTTTTATCTGTTCTTGTTTTTCAATGCTGTATGCAGATGTGTAGCTTTCTCAAATTAGATTTTAGTTCTTTAGATTTCTTTAATATGGTTCAGTTTGATGATATTACAGCATAGATTAATGCTATAACCACAACCTAAAGCTAATTGAATGAGATTAGATGCATATTTTAGAGGTTTTATTGTGGATTCTTGTCGATTGAACTAGGAATAGTGTAAATAAGTACTAGATTAGTGCAGGACACAAGAAAACATCTGCTATACCTAAGAGAAGATGGGAACTAAGTTGACTAGAATAACACATTTAGTGGTGAATCTAGAGAGGAGTGTCTGAAACCCAAAGTCTCATTCTATTTTAGCTTAAACGCATAGTAGTCTACTACAGACAGTTGGGGGTCTATGTATGAAGAGATGAAAATAAACTTGGATCTTCAATTACTGCGACATAGATCGTGGATGATACAGCCTCAGATTCTTAGTCGTTCAACACTCGTCTGCTATACGATAAGCAAACAGAAATTGAAGTTCTCTGAAGTGTTTTGTTTAGTTTAGTTGAAATTTCATTGTTTTGATCTCTTACAGCTTTGTCTACTTTAAAAAACAAAACTAAACATTTGTGTACATTATTGCAGGCTCTTCCAAAGAGATTTGTTGGGAAGTTTAGGACGGAATTGTCTGATGTTGCAGTTATCACTATTCCAAATGGTCAGGTCTGGCGTGTACAGTTAAGGGAGGCTAAAGGTGAAATTCTCTTTGGGAGGGGATGGAAAGACTTCATGGATTATTTTCCTCTTGCTGTCGGCCATTTTCTGATTCTTAGATATGATGGGAATTCACGTTTTCATATTTTTGTTTGTGATATGAGTGCAACGGAGATAAAATACCCTCTTCATTCAAGCAATGTCGAGATATCCAGTCATACTCATACAAGTGTATTTTCAGCATCCACAACGGAAGAAACCGACTATGTAGAGAACTCGGAGATTCTTTGTCCATGCCCAATTAGCAGAATACCCTTACCAGCTAGCCGCCGTATACCCTTACCAACGAAAAAAGAAAGACGAAGCAGAGTTGAAAGAGAAACCAATGTTTTCAAGTCTCAGTCTGGGAATCTTACATTCAAGATCGTCATGCAACCAGCTTATGTGCGTGAAGGGAGAACTGTGGTGGTATTATATTTAACCCAAGATTCTCTTAAGCTTTATTGCAGACGTTTCCAATATCTACATTTGTATAATTTTATGATGCACATCTCCTTATTTGTGTGCAGCATGTACCTGTTGGGTTTAAGGTTTTTAGAGAAGTTGATCGTGATATCGCTACTCTTAAAGATTCCGAAGGGAGAACATGGGATGTTGGAATTTCAACTTATCGCGAAAAGCATACTAAACTGGTGACTGGCTGGTCTGATTTTGTCTTGGACAACCGTTTGGAAGTTGGCGATGTTTGCATTTTTGAGCTGATTGACAGGGATAATCTCCAGATAGATGTTACCATTATGCGAGCTCAGGATGTGGTTTGATGATGACTGTCTTTGAGCTAGTTGCCAAGGGTATTCGCAAGATGGCTTTATAATTTCTGAGTATATCAGGACAGGTCGTTACTAGCTAGTTTCTTAATTGATGCGTGTATTATCTAAATCTCTATTAGAAACCTAGTCTATTTTGATGCATGGACAAGAAGGTAATGTCATTGGATCACATAAGATCAACTTCCTACTTATTTACTCGTCTTTCATTTACTGCTTCATTTAAAAAGAGAAGATACCTGAACTGAAAAAAAAAAAAAAAAAAAAAAAAAAACTACATTGCTACTGCATTTTCACATACTAGTTTTACCGGGAGTTATTTTTCAGCTGAATTCTATGAAATACAACACAATGATGAAAAGGATTAATAGCTAAATCAGGACAGATGTTAAAATTACCATACATTTGTGGGTTAGTTGAGACTTGTGTTCAGATTTCGAATAAGGACTAGATTTTGTGCCCGTGCTACGCATCGGACGGACCCAAAAAACCATCACTTTTTACTTTTAACCATTCTTTTAGTTTGGCATGATGTGGCTTTGCCTCGCCCGCCGTGCATTTTTATTTGTTGTCAGTGGGGTTTCTCTAGCCCTGTCGCTTGGGATTTTTTTATTTGGTGTGGCTCGGCTTCGTCTCGTCCCGTCCCAATACATGCTTAGGATTTATAATTTGGTGTGGCTCGGCTTCGCCTCTCCCCGTCCCGATACATGTTTACCCGTCTTTGATTTATTATGAGGAATTTCATCTCGAATTGAATGGGTCCTCGACAACAGTTGCAGAGATACGGACGTTTTTAAGCTAAAAAAATCACAATGCATACCTTTTTGAATCCCTGGCTCTTGAAAAATTGATAGTTACTCGCTTCCGTTATGAGGATTGGGGCCATCAACAACCGCTGCAGAGATATGGAGTATGGACGCTTTTAAGCTAATATAATCACAATGTTCCCCGTATGTATTGGACTTAATCTAAAATGATCACAATGATTCCGGTATGTATTAGACTTTTGGTTGTGTTTTCACTTTCTCCCAGATATTTGTTATGACTCTAAAGTACAACTCTTTGGGTGAACCAAGTTTGATTTGAGTGAACTGTGAGTGAACCCGTTAATTAAAGTAGTATAAACAAATGTGCACTACAATTCCATTTTCCCTTATTGTTATTGCTTAGAGAATGTGAAGTTACCAAGAACAACTCTGTTAGTATATATTTAAGTTTGACTAAATCTACCACTACAATAACAAAGGGAGATAGAAAAGGGATACAACTATATCTTTAGTAAGGACCTTCTCATGGGCAATCTTGGCACACTTCCGTGATCGAAGAGGTCTCTTCAGGTCTTTCATATCCTTAACTTTCGTAATCTTAGCACGCTTAACATCATTGGCATCCATCCCCAAAATGCGAAGAGTTAGATGAAGATTAAATGACTTCCATATCCTTCCAGTTAGGCACTAAATTCGTTCAACTGTAAAAAAAAAAAAATACTCCAAAAATTAACTTAGTGTAGCTTAGAGATTAAAACACATAAACCAAAAAAGAAGTTTAGGAGCACGTGCTAGCTTCAAAAGACGATCTAGTAAATTATAAGAAGTTATCATTTTAATTCTCATTCTGATTTTAAGCCAATAGCTTTTACAATTTCAGTTAAGCACCAGAGAGGTGGCTTTATGTCAAATGTGGATCACAATTTATAGTTTCTTAAGTATTTCAACTGCTTCATTTATAGCACGCAATAGAACTTCGTGAGTCATTAATCATCAAGATGGACTGCCTGAGCTCTATCACTTCAATTATACTTATTCAGTTTCACGCCAATCAGGTTTGGTTCCTCCAAATATGGAACCCTTCAATGTCCTACTTGGCACGCAGAAAAATTCATCTAAATAAATACTTCTTTCACATCCTGCCCCATGAATTACAGTCAGCCCTCTCCCTTGTTGAGTATAAATTCATAAAATATTATATGTGATTGCCAAGAATATTTAAAGGTGGATAAAATCAAGATGACTGTTGTTACTTGCAGGTTTTTGTCTTCTTGAGTCGAAGGCTGGATACTGACAATGATGTTACTCCGGTCAAAATTGCAGTTCATCCTTGATATCCTATATGTGATTGAAAGAGAAGAATACTTTAAAGGTGGATAAAATCAAGATATAAAAGGTTTTTGTCTTCTTGAGTCGAAGGCTCGATAACAATGATGTTACTCCGGTCAAAATTATTAGTTCATCCTTGATCTCTAGAAAAGAAAACCAATAGTTAGAAACAAATATAAAAGTAATTAATTTAGAAACTAATTGTTAGACAGTCGGAAAACATATTGCCAGATGCAACAGTTCCTGTTATCTAAAAATGTCCAACTTAAAATGCACCCAGGTATTCACCCTTGTAAGCATATAAGGATCCTTTAAAAAAACTTAGAGTTGTTGGGGTGCAAGAAGTCATTTTCTTACTCCCAATTATCGGACAAAAAGTACAGCTATGAAAATGTATAATGTGGGACATAACTTGAATTAACTGTACCATTCTTCGGTTGACTGAGATATACTTTTCAAGAATAGCCGAAGAACTGAAACATCAATTTTATCATATAATCTATCAGTAAATGCCGGTATGATTTCTATTTCGAATTTTTATGACTGAACTGCACTTGAATAGACATCCCTGTTTTTTTACCTGTAACAACAGATATAAGGTCATAACAATCCATCCAAGTCCCAACGCATATAGCCTATAGAAAATTGGCAATTGGTTCTCCGTTTTTGATTCACATATTTTTCGTTTTTATTGCTTTTCTTAAACTAATTGTTCTAAGGACCATGGATCAGTTACATATGGAACCCATTTAACACCAAATATAACACTTTCTTGTTTTCTCTAATTTGTTCATTTACAAAGACCATGGCTGTCGAATATATCTATATCTAAAATTAGACCAAGTACACAAAAGTCTTTGTCCAATGTACTGTGGAGCACAGAACTGAAACCTTACAATTTGCATGCCCTTTCTATCCAGGGGTACATAAAATCTCAATGATTGTGGATATACCTGAATAGCGCAGAATGCAATCGCATTTATCAGAGTGTAGATCGTTCTATCTGACTCTGACTAAATTCCTCCATCCAGAGTCTCATATTTGCTTTCGATGGCCACCTATATCATAGTAGACCGTTTCCTGTCAGCTTTCTTTGTTCACAGTATGCTGATGCTTTCAACGCCCACCTCTCCAGCGTCTCAAAGTTACAACATTCTGTGGCATGTATGAGCTGATAACCATCTTTGAGGCAATCGAAGACTCAAAGATACAACATTATGTGTCAATGATGTGTTTTTAATTACTTTCAAAACTTAAAATACTCCAAGGAAAATAATTAAGAAAAATATAGAACAGTTAAAATCTAGCTCACTCAATTATAGTACCTACCTTAAGCGCCAAATACCCTAGACCCTATGCACAGATGTGATAAGAGAGCATATAGCAGCATCATGTGCTGGTTTTATGCATGGACGTCCACAACTGATTCTAGTAAATACATATATCTTGATGAAAATTTACTCCACTAACCAATATCATTTGTGGACTATAACGACAATTCTTGTAGTAAAATTTGTCGAAATCTAAACATTTAATGGAGGTTACACAAATGGAGAAAATAAACAAAGGTGTCAGACAAAAATATCACATCGCACAATACTGTTAAATAGAGTAAGATCTCAAGGTATGATCCTAGACCATAAACTCCAATTAATGGTGTTGGGGATGTTAAGATCTTATATATATGGTTTTCCCACTCACGGGTTGAAGGTAACGAAACAATGAACCATCTTATATACTACCCACCTGGTAGAGGAGAACTAACTACTCTAGGAAGAAATAAACCATCATCATGTGCAGCAAAAATTAAGACTTGCAAACGTTAATTTAACCATTTATTAACAGGCTTGTTCCACCCTGCAAAGCATCCAAAAACAGGAGGAAACAATCTTATAAGATTCCGCTCAAACTCTACTAATTTAAAAAAAAAAATCAGATCAAAACAAAATTAAACTGCTTTAATGCACCCTTCAGATTAGCCCAAGCTTCTTGCAATAATAATTTTCTGAAAACAAAATTAATATAACGACCAACAACCAACAGGGATATATAAAAAAACAAAGAATCCACCTGGTCAATGTGTGTTGTATCTGTACACATGTCAGTGCCCAGCGGCGGAGCTATATGAAACTTGTGGGTGACCATGGCCACCCCAAGCTTACGGCAATTAAGTAGGCATTTGTTCACATCTCCTCCTAAATATTCTAACTTATGTACTACGTGGCCCCTCCAAGAAAAGTTTGGAAAATGAGAAGAAACTTTCCTGTATAAATAACTCCTACGTTATTAATGATTTTCCTAAAATGGTTTTAATTTCCCTTAAATCTAATTCTTAATATTTTTGATTATCCTTTCTATCTTAGGAAAAGAGTTTAGGTCGGTTTAATTTTTTTTATAGATCTCTATATGGCCCCTACAATATTTAAATATTGGCTCCGCCGCTGTCAGTGCATGTGCTTCAGAAACAAACCTGGTCTCTTCAGTTGCTTAATTCATATTTTGCGCTTCAATTACACGTAACCTCGTGCTTCCAGCAGTTGAATGAAGAATACAATCTTTTGTTCTGCGATAGCTAGTTGTTTATCCGAATTGGCGGTTGAAATGTGAATACGTGCTTATCTATGCAGAACCGTGGATACATATGATTCAACTCGCCAATCGTGGATCGAGCCGCTTAAACTAAGTTAACGCAGATTCCTTTTATGAAGTCAATTTAAGTTAACATGGCAATAAAATACATACCTCAATGCACCCTTCAGATTAGCCCAAGCTTCTTGCAATAATAATTTTCTGAAAACAAAATTAATATAACGACCAACAACCAACAAGGATATATAAAAAAACAAAGAATCCACCGGTCAATGTGCGTTGTATCCAGTACACATGTCGGTGCTCATGCTTCGAAACAAACCTGGTCTCTTCATTTGCTTAATTCATATTTTGCGCTTCAATTACACGGAACCTCGTGCTTCCAGCAGATTGAATGAAGAATACAATCTTTTGTTCTGCGATAGCTAGTTGTTTATCCGAATTGGCGGTTGAAATGTGAATACGTGCTTATCTGCGGAAACATTGGATACATATGATTCAACTGCCAATCAGGATCGAGCCGCTTAAACTAAGTTAACGCGGATTCCTTTTATGAAGTCAATTTAAGTTAACATGGCAAGAAAATACATACCTCACCAGAATTATTTCCATGCTCTTCTCTTTATTATCCCGTTGTCGCTTCAAATGTAAAAGAGTCTACCCTCTCGTGAAATGTTATCCTCTTGCAACATGGATAACACTCGATCCAAGTGTACACGGGCCCATTTTTAATCTCTTGTCTGTAAAACCATTATTGAGAATAAGTGAATAACCCTATAATCAAATAAAAATAGCAAATGCAAAAATTGTAAAATTACCCACCTGGTAGAGGAGAACTAACTACTCTAGGAAGAAATTTTCAAACCCTTACGTTCGGTATAACATTTTTTACTCTAAAAACTAATAAATCAATCCAAAGAAACTTAGGCATAAATCAATCCAAAGATTTGAGTTGAGTTTATTTACCTTGATAGTGTAAACTTCATCACCATTGTCATTGTTGTAGTACTTAAGATACATCTTTATCTTCTTCAAGTGATTGATTCTCTAAAGCCTACAATATCTCATTGTTAGCCTCTGAATGATCAATTACATATAACAAATTCCACCGAATATACCAAAAAAAGTGGTTATCGAAAAACTTGAACTAAGAAGAACAAAAAACTTATCGAATAAAACCCTAGGATTTCACAAATAGCTTGTACTTCACATCTTTTTCACATTATGTATTTATTTGTCATTTTCATTGGATTTTTTTTTTTCAAAGATTGGTGGTATACATATTTCCGTGGGGCATTATAATAAGATTTTAAGGGTAGTTTTCTCTCCAAGAAGAACTATCAAAACAATTAAAATGATCAAGAATTGATCCGGGTTCTAGGGTTTTTTTTCCCAAATTAGGTTTTTTTTCTTTCTCTCCGTAGAGATCTAGCGTTTTTTTTTTTTTCCTTTTGGTTTCAAGCAAAGTCGGGATGATAAATATAAAAATTATTTTTTTATACAACTCCTACACGCAAAAAAACTCTGCGGTGTTTTCTCTCAACCATTCCAAGAACAATATCAACCACACGTATTTCAAGATTTGTATAATGTTCCCATACCCCGACTCCCATTGCTTATCAAGGTTATGGTGATTCTCGATGAGGCTCAACCACCAAGTCACCTCAAACCTAAGACCTTAACTAGTTTGTTGAACAACTCTATGGATCCAAAATGCAGTAATTGAAAAACAATTAAATGTAATTTTGTTTTTTTAGATCCGTATTTACATTTCATTAAAAATTCACCTTCATAGTAGCGAATTAGACCAATAAAAAAAGAAAAATTCACCTTAAGATGATTTCACTATGATCCATGTTATTTCTTCCGGTTTTTTTGTTTTTTCTTTCTCTCCGAGCGATGAAGACTCTATCGTCACTGAAACTCGTCGTGTATGCCTATATGCTGTAAATAACATATTGGCATATGAGTTTGGCAGTTTGGCATACCCATAGTGGTGCATTATGCCAAATACCATGTTTTGGCATGTGCATTTATAATAAGATTTTCTCGGGTAGTTTTCTCTCAATCACGATGGCCGGTGAAACAATTAATGATCCGGTTCTAGAAGAAAAAAACCTATCTAGCGTTTTTTTTTTTTTTCCTTTTGGTTTCCGGGATGATAAATATAAAAATTATTTTTTTTAGCAAAAAAACGCCTTGTTTTTCTCTTCTTTGAGTAAAATTGGAACGGAGCAATTATGTGTGAAGGTGAGGGTCACCGTTCAACGTGGAGCCTAATGACCTAAGGCTTTTAAAGGAGTTAGATAGAGTGAGGAATAATATCCAACCTTCTAGGTTGGTTTTAGATAACTACGATTACCATGCTTTAGGCCGTATTTAGATCATGTGGGATCCTAACTGGGTTAGAGTAAATTTTCTTTGTGGCTTTGCTCAATATGTGTTTGCCACAACTCTGAGAACTTTTGAGAAGATATGTGGAATAAAATTTCTAGCGTTGCCGAGTCTAATAGTCTCCCCTGGTGTGTTTTTGGGGACTTAAATGCTCGCATGTTTGCTTATGAGAAGGAAGGGGGAATCCAGTCTCGGATGCTAATCTTCTTAGAGCATCTCCAACAGTGGGTGTAAAAAATCCTACGTGGAAGTCTAATTAAGACTTTTATTTTGGAGATTATACACACATAGTAAATATAGGACCCCATGGTTAAAAACTATCTCCAATAGTGAGTAGTTTAATCTTTAGAATATTTTATATGATAAAATCTTAACCATTTATCTTTAGTTTAACTAATTTCTAAAAAAATAAAATAATTGAAAATATGACGTGGAGGTGCAAGTGAAGGTGTAAATAAGACTTTCTTTAACACCTCCATATTTATTTTCCCATTCGTCCTAATTTATAGGATCCAACCATTGGAGATGGATTTATGTTATTTGGGGGTCTAAAATCCTACGTGTCATGAAAAACAAAAAACTTGACCCTATATTGGAGATGCTCTTAGAGTTCATATTTGCTTCAAAACTTTCAATAATGGATTTGCAACAAAACTAAAAAAAGTCCATTCCCTTTATACCGATGCACTTTTATCAACCCATATTTCTCTCACTACTCTTTTTACTTTACTAACCTCATTTTCATAATCTTAAAACTATCCCTTTAAACTGCACCCACGTCTCTCAGTGTCAAGATTCCTTCTTGGGTTTACAATGCATATAGTCGTAGAAAATCCCACAACTACACCCCCGTAATGATAATAACGCAAAATTTAAGTCATATTGATCAACCTAAACATTAATGATATTATTCACCAGTTTGACACTTGTATGATTTTTCTAAACTCTTTATAATGAATGTATATTTCTCTTATAGTGGATTCAAACTAAGTTTCATACACAAAAATGGAGAAATACAGAGATGCAAGCTAAGTTCTACGATAAAACTTGTTTCTTCCTTTACTCAAAACTTTCTTAGCTTATCTCTCTTAATTGATCTCTCTCATTTCTTAGTCCTCATATAGGCAAATTTATCAATAGAAGACAATCATGATGCACGTGCAAGATCATAGTTGACTGATTCTATTTCAGTTTGTGTTTCACACCAGGATTTTGGAAGTTGTCTCTATCTGTCGTAATGTTGTTTAGTTCTTCACGTTTCTTCTGATGGAGTTAGTAATCGTGTTATCTTTATTGCGTAACTATTATTTGCACTCTTTTCTTATTCCCGCGTGACCACTCGTCGCCTTGTTTTCTGGTAATTGTTATGTCTTCGTGCTTAAGGCTGTTTTGTTAAGAGCGAAGTTGTATATTTGTCTTGTGCGATATTTCGCCCCTATATTTTTCCTCTCATCGCGTTGTTCTTCTGCAAGTGGAATAATGCGAGGATTCTGGTCAAACTTCGCGGCAACCCTGTCTTTTCACCTTATTTGTCTTACCGACACACTTCCGTATTTTCCACGTAATCTTTACACGTGTTGACGCTTTTTTCCTTTTCAAGCGGCACGCATTTACTGCTTTTCTTCGGATAAACACCCAGGAGAGAGGTAAATCTTTTATTTTGTTTTTCTACCGTCTTCCTCTCTGTTCAACTTCTTTTTTCTTCGAGTTTTGCAATTGCTTCTGTTCCCATGGAAGTTCAAGGTGTGTCCGTTCCGGATGCTATTGCTACACCATATTCACCGTGAGTCAATTTTTCCTCAGCTCTTTACATTTTACGTCTCTATGACATGATCATAGTTTCTGTGATTTTATTTCCGTCATTGGTACGGTTTTCCAAGCTTCTGTTTTGCTTTTTCTTTTAGTATTCCCATACTTATTCCCATATTAATCATGCAGTTCGAAACCTAAGCCGACCAAGAAACCGGTAGAGAATCTTGAAAGTTTTCAAAGAGAGCTTAAGAAAAGAGGTTTCACACTCTCGGTTCCATAGGATTCATCCTCTACCACTCTGTTGGATGAGGAGAGGATTCCTATAGAACAATGGAGTGCGAATCGTATTCCTATCGCACTTGGACAACTGAAGGCGGGTCTTCCTCTTTCACTCTATAATCCCGGGATTCATCTATTTTATCAAATTCTCGCTAAAATGGACCCTCTTCATGCAGTCTATCAACTGGGTGGCGATGTGATTTGTATTGTTCTGAATTCTCCTTTCGTTCTTCTGGTGTGGGGAAGCCAGTTTGTCCGGAAAAGGCGGAACCTTATAATCCTGCTTGTTAGAGCACTGCTCGGTCGAACTCGTATGCGTTGATATCTCAAGCATGTTTGTCAATGTTAGTGATCAAAACTATAAGCTTGATTTCTATCATATTTATAAATGTCTCGGACTAGGACATAGATTGTGTAGTTGAGCCTCAGACTTCACGGCGTTCATCATTTGAAGATGAAAAACTACTAAGGGGAGCTTGTGGAACTTCATCAACAAAAGGTATGTGGAGACTGAAACTCATCTATCACTTGGAAAGTCTATTTATAATCTATCTCCTATATTAAGACATAAGTCGTATTACGATATAGTTTTCTATTATACACATTTGAGATTTCGAGCTGAGTTTATCTCGCTTACATATTTCTCGAAATATGTGTTGGCAAGCTTTCGCTTCGACCAAGTTCATCTTATATCATGTGAAAATTGCCGAGAAACATCTTACATGGTTTGTGTGATACAATCATTTTGTGTAGACTTGGAATGTTTCGTTATGATTATTTCAATATCTTGAAAATTGCTTTGATGCTAATAGTGCGTGAAAACGGCTATTGTCATCCTCTAAGAAAGTTTCAATGATTGAAATAAATATCTTAGAATCATGTAACCATGTTTGGATATAAACATAGTGTGTTATCACATTTGTGTATAAGTCCAAAACCGGGAACCTGAAGTATGCGTACTGGCGGTTGTTGGATGTCTGGGCAAGTATGCGTACAGTACGCATACTGGTGGAAGTCTCACGTCCGTGAATTTCTGCTGGAGTTTGGAATGTAAATTGGTATGCGCACCCGTACGCGTACTGGCGTAACCAAACTCGGTCCGGATACTTAAGTATGCGTACCAGTTTGCATACTTGAGTTGGTTACTTTCTAAAATTGGTTGTGTACATGAACTTAAACATTTATAAAATAAGAAATGCAATCTTTGCAAATCGTGGCTATAATGTTCATGAATTGATTCGAGTGAATCAAACTGATTTTGCTTCAATTGTGTTCTTATATACTTCTATGAGAATATAGCAATTGAACGGCTCTTTAACTAGTTTCATTTGAGTTATTTGAACTAGTTATGGTTAAGATGAATAAGGTTGATATGAGAGTAATCATATGGCTAACTTCGGTTAACTATTGTTGTGCCAACATGATGTACACGTTTGGGTACGGTTACATAAACCTAAATGAGGGTACATTTTATTTGTGTGTAACAAGCTAAGTTCGATCTAACGTTTGAAAGATATTAGCTTGGTTGAATCAGGTTTTTCATCTAACGGTGAATATTGAATGCTTTGTTACCAAGGTAACTTGGATTGCAAACCCTGATTTGAAAAAATTATATAAAGGAGAACTCTAGGAACTGGGAAACCTAATCCCCACACCTCATGTGTGTTACTAGTTGCATCAACTAGAGTCGATTCTCCTTTAACCTTAGGTTTCTATCGAGACCATGTAGATTAACAACTTCAAAGACTTCATTGGGATTGTGAAGCTAGACCCAACTATTTTCTTTCTAGTTGCGTGTTCTGATCTTTCCCGTAACTATCGTTTGAGTACTATCTTCTCTAAGATTTTCTCGAGATTTAATCTTCGATAGGCAAGATAAAAGGTAATCACAAACACCTTCGTCTCATCGTTTGTGATTCCACAATATCTAGTTTCGCCATCATACGATTTAGATTATTGTGAGGTGATTGATAAAACTAGGCTGTTCTTCGGGAATATAAGTCCGGGTTATCAATTGGTTCCTGTTCACCTTAATTTATCAAAATACGGAACAAAAACCCTTGGGTATTTCTGTGGGAGACAAATTTATTCATTTTATAGACTTTTATGTGTGAGACAGATTTGTTTATCAAGTCTTCGACTTTGGGTCGTAGCAACTCTTGGTTGTGGGTGAGATCAGCTAAGGGAATCAAGTGCGTAGTATCCTGCTGGGATCAGAGACGTAAGGAACGCAACTGTACCTTGCAACAGTGTGAGATTGATTAGGGTTCAATTATAGTCCAATCCGAAGTTCATTGGTAGTAGGCTAGTGTCTGTAGCGGCTTAATATAGTGTGGTGTTCAAACTGGACTAGGTCCCGGGGTTTTTCTGCATTTGCGGTTTTCCTCGTTAATAATATTCTGTATCTATGTTATTTCTTTTCGCATTATATTTTGTTATATAATTGAAATATCACAGTTGTGCGTTAAGATCAATCAATTAGATAATCCAACCTTTGGTTGTTGATTTAAATTGATTGACACTTGAACACTGGTCTTTGGTACCGTTCAAGTTGTTTCACATAATAAGCAGGCTCGCGGATTTCTATCTGTTTGATTTCCTGATTACATTGTGAAACATAGATATAAATTCTTTGATATGCTTTTCTCTAGATTGAGTCTGAATATCTAGTTGATTCTCTATAAAGTATATTGGAGTAAGTCCTCTCAGATTGCCAAACGAATTGTTGGGTGTGGTTATTGTACCCCCCGCATTTTCAATTGGTATCAGAGTATGCAAACACATTAAAGACCTTATAAGTTTGTGTTTGTAGCGATGTGATATGGCAGAAGTGCTATCTCTATAAACGTACCACCATTCTTCGATGCTCAAATTACTTGTGGTGGAAAATTATTATGCGTGCTTTTCTTCAAGCGCGTGATTTTCAATCATGGATTTATGTAGTTAATGCCTATGATGCTCCCGTTGTGGCAGTAGGAAATGCGACTATTCCAAAGGATATTGGTGCATAAGACGCTGCTGAGATACTTGCTGCAAAGCAAAACTCCGACGGTTTGAATGCCACATTAATGCCATTACCCCAGATCTTCAGCACCATGTGACTATGTGCACTCGGTCTAAAGATGCTTGGCATATCTTAGAAACCGTATTCGAAGGAAATACCAGTGAGAAGGAAGCCAGGCTTCAAAACCTAAATTCCGATTGGGAAAACCTTCGTATGGAAGATGAAGATTCATTTGATGAGTTTAATCTCAAAGTATCTGAAATTGTTAATGCATCCTTTGCTTTGGGTAAGACTATTCCTGAAAAGGACATTGTGATGAAAATTCTCAGATCGCTGCCATCCAGATACGATTCTAAGAAGCATGCCATCGTTGAGGGAAATAACCTTGATGCTCTCTCCAGAAATACGTTGGTTGTAAAGCTAAAGATCTTTGATCATGAGCATATTCAAAACCTAAATTATGATTGGGAAAACCTTCGTATGGCAGATGAAGATTCGTTTGATGAGTTTAATCACAAAGTGTCTGAAATTTTTAATGCATCTTTTGTGTTGGGTAAAACTATTCCTGAAAAGGACATTGTGATGAAAATTCTCAGATCATTTCCATTTAGATACGATTCTAAGAAACATGCCATCGTTGAAGGAGATAACCTTGATGCGCTTTCTAGAAACACTCTCATTGGGAAGGTAAAGATCTTTGATCATGAGCATTTATCCAAACTCGGAAAGGATATTGCTTTCAAAGCACAAAAGAACGCTAAATTACTTGATAAAAGTAAAAGTGTTGGCATCTCTGAAGATGATCCTTTTGAGACTGATTCATCGGATGAAGATCTTGACAAGTCAGTCTCCTTGATCACAAGACGGTTTAGAGATCTTCTTTTGAAGAGAAGTAAACGGTTCACTTGAGATAAACCTAAGTCATCAGTTAAACCTCATAATCGTGTTCCTCCTAAAAACAGGGATACTGACGACACTGATGATGAGGATATGCCACAGTGCTCAATTGTAATGGTTTTGGTCATTTTGCAAATGAGTGTCCAAATTGTAGAAAACACATTGGAAACAAAGGTTGTTGCAACTCTTAATGAAATGTCTGATCACTATGATTCTAATGAAGATGAAAAGTCAAGTGGTGCACTCCTCTGTGAAAATATTGATTTTGATAATTGTAGCAATACATACATCAATCTCGATATTCTTCCAGGAGAAACTTCAACCACCTTGGAGGATAAAATGGATTTCTCTTTGTCTACTGGAAATTATGTTTCTAATTTTTCAGGTTCTACCATTTGTCTAGCAGCCTGCACAGTTATGGTGTCTGAACCATCCTCTGTGTTGACATGTTTTTATTGTACTCTCAATGATCATGAACTTTTCAAATGTTTCAAGTACAAACATAAGATAAAACATGTCAACAAACTTCAACGAATAGCGAATCGATTAGCAAACAAGCTTAAACTTGTTCAGAAGTCGTCTGAGGTATGTAATCTCATCTCTTCCCCAAAGAAGTTAATTTCCAAAGAAAAAATTAGACCACTAGAGAAAAGAATACGGTCTAAAAAGTCTGTGAAACAGGGCTCTAAGAATTCCATTCAAGAAGGTTATGGTGGACGGATTATTGTTCACCCAGCACAACTTAATTGTGTTGGTTGTATATCTTGTCTCATGTGCATGATTCAAAAGAGACAAGGGTTTGTACACTTCAGGCTTAAGGAAAAGAGAAAAAGATTTTTCTTGTTTTATTTGTCTTCTTTTTGGTCTAGTTTCACCATTTTGGAATTCTTCCATCCTTTCATATCTAACTGATATTGAAAGGGGTTTCCCCTGTTTGATCAATAAAAATAGGGTTAAAATCGATAATTCTGCCTTCTTTAGGGTTGTGAGTTGTGCGTACGTGATTCCTTTTTAATGTATAAATGTTCTGTAACCCTACATTCCTTTTTCCTTCTCTGAAAACTCTTTTTATCACAAGATTGCTTGTTGAGTCTGATTTGTGAATTTCTCTCACAATCTCATACTGGTATGGAGAATCCAAGCATTATATCTTCTGATAGAAAAGATGTTAATATGATTGTTAAGCCGTCAATCATGAAGGAAAAATATAAATCTCATGTACCTTCAACTTTGAAAAGAAAAGGGAGGAATGTGAGAAAACCAAGAGTTGTTCCTTCTAATCTACAGAAGTTTTCCGGGGTTCTTGGAGAGTTGAAGGAAACAAGAAAGGAGATTCAGCAAATAAAGGCTATTGTTTTGAGGACTCTCGAAATTCAGAAGGCCCTGGTTCGACATCAGTCTAGAATGTTTGTCGGAATTGACTCCTTTCTTCATGAACCTTACGAATTTTTTAGAGGCCTTAATGTCTACGAAACTTCTTATGAGAATTTATTCTTGTGTTTTAAGAAGGTTAACTAGGGTTTGTAATAGCCATTATTGTGAGTACACATAGCTATTTCCAACGACTTTCATCTTGCAATATATTTAGATTTATTTATTTAAATTCTAAAGTTTATTTGGAAGATGATTTTGCAGTATTAATCTTTATGGTTTTATATATTGCAACTTTTTATGGGATATGTGTGTTTGCGTCCGTGAACTATGATTGTCCCATATATGTCAAAAGTTAAGTCTATCGTATGTCATTATGCAAAAAATTGAATGAACTTTTGACAGCAAAAGTTAAGCCTATTATGTCATTATGCAAATATTGATGGAAGATAGGATCAACTTTTCTTTACAAAGATTCAGTCTATTACATGTCTCTATGCAAATATTGATGAAAAATAGAATGAATCTTTGAATATTCCGCAGTATTGGTCTTTCCATGATCCACATATTTGTGTAAGTACTTTGCGGCTCCGTAAGTTCTCTTCTGTGAGCATTTCCGATTAAATTAATCATGGGTTCTCTTGTGGTTAATTTAATTGAGTATTTTGGATACAAATTCATGTTTCATGTATTTTATTAATGTCCAAAGAAATCCTTATTTTCTTGTGAAAGTAAGGTCGCTCTTGTTGTTCTTTCGGGAATGACATCTTATGGGGGAGAGTTCTTATTTGAACTTGTACTTAATTGCCAAATCTTTGTAGGGAGTGCGGCTGTGGAATATTGTAGGAACTTTCTTGTATCTTTATAAACTCCTTGATGAATGCATTTAGTTTCAAATATATGATTGCATCTAAACAAAGTTGATATGTTCTCTTTTGGTCATGAAGTATCTATATGGAAATTTCATTAGGATCCCACTAGTTTTCGTACATTTGCCAATTTTTATTGACAAAAAGGGGGAGAATTAATGTGTAGTTTACACTATAAACACATATGGTTTACGGATCATTATGTAAGGAGGAGTAGTTTTCATGTGAGATGAAGTATTGACTAAGGGGGAGTGATACATATCACCATAGTATTGTTGTCAAAGTTGTGATACAATTGGACTTTGATATTGTGTAATAATACTATGACATTGTATAACAATGATTGAGAGCTACTGTTTTCTCATTGTTATAGCTACGTATCTTCAACAACTATGATGCTGAGTTGAACACATTCAGAATCACTGGAGTACTTGAAAGTGACGAAGATTTCGAGTAATTTTGAAGAACCAAGGAAATCAAGCATTTGGATTGAGAGCTACAAAGTTTATTTATTTTGTATTACATATTTATTGATAGTTTTGTCACTAAAATTGACAACGAGGGAGATTGTTAGAGCACTGCTTGGTCGAACTCGCAAGCGTTGCTATCTCAAGCTTGTTGTCAAGTTTAGCTGCCAAAACTATAAGTCTTGATTTCTAGTCTACTTACAGCTAAGTCTCGGATTAGGATTGAAAGTGTAGATGAGCATTAGACTTCGCGGCGTTCATCGATTGAAGACGAAAAACTACTAAGGGGATCTTGTGGAACTTCATCAACAAAAGGTATGTGGAGACTTGAACTCATCTATCACTCAAAAGTCTATCTACTCTATCTCCTATTTGAGACAAAAGTCGTATAGCTATATAGACTTCGAATATACATATTTGATATTTCGAGCTGAGTTTAACTCGCTTACATATTTCTCGAAATATGTGTTGGTAAGCTTTCGCTTTAACCAAGTTCATCTTATATTCATGTGAAAATCACCTGGTAACATCTTACATGATTTGTGTGAGACAGTCATTTGATGTAGACTCGGAATGTTTCGTATTGATCATTCGATCACTTGAAAATTGCTTTGAAGCTAATAGTTTGTGTGAGACAAATGGTTGTCGTCTTCCGAGAATGTTTCAATGGTTGAAATGAGAGTTTAGAACAATTGGATATAAGCACAGTATGCGTACTTTCATATGTGTAATCCATGTCCGGGAACCATGGTACGCATACACGTATGCGTACTGATTGGTTTAGTTAAGGTCCGGGAACTCAGTACGCATACCTGTACGCATACTGGCGTGAGGTTCAAGTTCCAGGACTTTACTGAGTTTGTGGTATGCATACCAGTTCGCGTACTGGCGAACCTAAACTTAGTGCGGCCACTAAGGTATGCGTACACGTTTGCATACTTGAGGGGGTTATGTTCTAAAATCGATTTTTTTCATGAACTAATACATTTATATAATAAGGAATGCAATCTTTTGCAAACCGTGGCTATAATGTTCATGACTTGATTCGAGTGAATAGAAATTGATTTTGCTTCAATTGTGTCTTGTATACTTCTATGAGAATATAAACAATTGAACAACTCTAGAACTAGTTTCATTTGAGTCATTTGAACTAGTTATGGTTAAGATGAATATGGTTTATATGAAAGTGTTCATATGGCTAACTTCGGTTAACTATTGTTGAGCCAACAAAGGTGTACATGTTTAGTTACAGTTACTCATATCTAAATGAAGTCACTTTTTATTTGTATGTAACAAGCTAAGTTCGATATAACGGTTGAAAGATATTAGATTGAGTCTAATCAGGTTTTCATCTGACGGTGAGTATTGAATGCTTCGTTACCAAGGTAACATTGATTGCAAACCCTGATTTGAAGACTATATAAAGGAGAATACTAGCAACTGGGAAACCTAATCCCCACACCTCCTGTGTAATACTAGTGTGACTAGAGTCGATTCTCCTTCAACCTTAGGTTTTTCTAAAACCCTGTAGGTTAACGACTTGAAGACTTCATTGGAATTATGAAGCCAGACCCAACTATTTTCTCTATAGTTGCGTGTTCTGATCTTGCTATATTCTATCGTGATTGAGTACTATCTTCTCTAAGATTTGCTCGAGATTTGATCTCCGATAGGCAAGATAAAAATTAGTCACAAACATCTTCGTCTCATCGTTTGTGATTTCACAATATCTTGTTTCGCTACCATACGATTAATATTATTGTGAGGTGGTTGATATTTCTAGGCTGTTCTTCGGGAATATAAGTATATCAATTGGTTCCTATTCACCTTGATTTATCAAAAGACGGAACAAAACTCATAGGTTTATCTGCGGGAGACATATTTATCTATTCAATATACTTTTCTGTGTGAGACAGATTGGTTTATCAAGTCTTCGACTTTGGGTCGTAGCAACTCTTAGTTGTGGGTGAGATCAGCTAAGGGAATCAAGTGCGTAGATTCCTGCTGGGATTCAGAGACGTAGGGAGCGAAAGTGTACCTTGATCAGTGTAAGATTGGTTAGGGCTCAACTACATTCCAGTCTGTAGTTAACTTCGAGTAGGCTAGTGTTTGTAGAGGCTTAATACAGTGTGGTGTTCAAATATGGACTAGGTTTTTCTGTATTTGCGGTTTTTCTGTATTTGCGGTTTCCTCGTTAACAAAACTTCTGGTGTTTGTGTTATTTATTTTCCGCATTATATTTGTTTATATAATTGAAATATCACATGTTGTGCATAAGTTCAATCAATTATGAATCTAACCTTTGGTTGTCGATTAGATTGATTGACACTTGGATATTGGTTTTTGATACCGTCCAAGTTGTTTCTTATATTAATCAGGCTCACGAATTTCTATCTGTTTGATTTGCTGACTACATTAAGAAACAGAGATATAACTCTTTGATATACTTTTCTTAAGATTGAGTTTGACTGTCTAGTTGATACTTTTAAAAGTATATTGGAGTTAGTCCATACATATTGCTAAGCGAAATATTGGGCGTGGTTTTTAGACCCCCGCTTTTATAGTTCTAATGGTGGGTTAGTTACGGTATCCGAAGCCATGGATGCGTATTTCCATCGTGATTACGATAGAGTTATGGAGTCTTTTGAAAAAATCCGAAGTAAAAAAACACACACCAAATGGTTAGAAAATTCGTGGCTAAGAGGAATTACATTTTAAGTTTCGCACTGCGTGATTGATATGATAATGTATAAAGTACAACATTTTGAATTGGGGAATTATGAAGAAGAGTGTGTTTGTCCAAACATGACAAGTTTGGGACTCCCATGTCGGCATGGTATAGCCACATACCAAGACAAAGTGATCTCGATTCAAGATTTTAGTAGGAGAAATATCATTCCATGAAACAATAGTTGATCAAGATTTTTTAGTAATGTTTGCCGATACCGACATTGGAAAAGCGCTATCCGAGAAATATGATACACTAATCCGGGGCCAAAGGAAAATATAGTTGAGTAACTTGAGTAATTTCGTATATCCACAAACTAGGTATGATATCAAGGAACCACCAAATGGGAAGAGAAGGGGGAGGCCTCTTACAAAAAAAAAAAAAGGTACGCAAGAAATAAAAAAAGTAAGGAAATTGGCGGAAGAATCAAAGAAAAGAGATCCTTCGGGTTGTGTGGGGTTGAGAAAGGAATATGAACCAGAGGATGAGATGGAATAGGATGTTCAAGGTTGAAACAAACGAAAAAACACGTCAAGCGGATAAAGGAGAACCAAGCCGTCAAAATGTACCAGAAAAATATATCGAGCTTCCTATTCAAGAAAGTGCAACAAGCAAAATTGATGTTAAAGGAAAAGGTCTGGTATTTCGCTCCAAACAAATACAAAGAAGCAAAGTTGTTGTTGAAGGAAATGGTTGCAAATAAAATGCAATACAAGATGACGGACTTAAAGGAAAAGGTTCATATGAAACCGAACCAAGCCATAGAGGAGTCAAAGTTGTCGGTTCCGAGGTTTCCTCCCAAGAAATTTCAATAAAAAGACATGTTGGTAAAATTCGTGTTAAACAATTAGCAAGGCACAATGGAAAGAGTCTGATGGTTGAAAAAAATTCTTTCAAGTGCTGAGAAGGAGAATGAGACGATTCGTATAAGAGGAGTGCCTAAACCACCACCTAGAGATGAGAATGGTCGATGTATCCGGAACTATTACATTCTCTATAAAAGTTACCTTCTTTTTTCCCCCGACTTTATTCGTGATTATATCAAGGCTATGGATGATGTTCATGGTGATGGGAATTGTGGTTACCACGTCTTCGTGGATCAACTTGGACCCTTTGAAGAGGCGAAAGAGTGTGGTTGTGACCAAATTACTTATGTAAGGAAAAAATGCTTATTAGAACTATGTGGTCACCGCGACTTCTATAAGCCAATGATGAGAGTTGAAAGAAACGAAACTGATGCGGTATTAAACAAGAGCTTTGAAGAATGGGAAAGGCGGTTAATCGGCAATAAATGTTTGACAATAAAATATTGGATATGCATGCCAATATGTGGCCAACTACTCGCCTACGCATTCAATTGCGTCATTCATTTAATCTCCAGAGATATGAGCTTTACATTTGCACCAACAAGAATACCGTTTGATGAAGATTTGTCAACAACAAACATAATTGTCATTGGGCACATGCAAGGAAACCATTACATCGGCCTCCGACTGAAAGAAGGAATCTCATTACCTCCATTGATAATTGGATTTGATTGTGAGGGTGAACTCCCCAAGACTTGGTGCAATCGATTTGAGGAAAGAATTGAATTATGGAAGGCCATACTATTGTCGAGGCCAGCCCAAATCATAGTTATGATTGATGATGAGGATGCGTAAATGTTGTGAAGGGTGGTGAAATACATTTTATATTTTGGTATTTTGACTAAATGTGATGAGATTAAAAGTGACAATATTATATCTATTTTATTCACATTATGAATGATGTATTTTTCCTGGCTTGATTGGGGTATACTCAAACTAATTGGGTTATACCCAATTTTAAAGGGACTCTTTTTTAAGAGCAAAGGGGGAGGTATATGGGTAAAGTTACAAAATTACCCTTTCCCATTATAACTCTAATTACTACATAAATCAGTTTTTATTCTCTTCATTTCATCTTCTTCTTCTCTTCTTCATCTTCATCTTCCATCAACCAAAGCCATATAAAAATCTTCAACTTTGATTTTCCAAAAAATTGTTGACTCTACCAAATAAAAAGAAGACTATAAATGATGTTTAAACTCAAACCCATCATTGTGTTGTGTGATTTGATTGTTATATTAGGTTAGAAATCGAAAATTATGATTTCGTGTTTTTGGTCGGCAAGGTCGTAACATGCATATCTTGCCGACTTTTCATAACAGCCATGGCGCGATCAGAAATTTTTCAACAAACTACCGGGTATTTTTGAATACCTTGCCGGCCAAATACAGCCTAAGGGTATTTTTGAATACCTCGCCGGCCAAAAACAGCCGGAAGGGTATTTTTTGAATACCTTGCCGGCCAATAAATTTTTTATGTCATCTCCTGTATGTCAAAAAACAAAAGTCGGCAAGGTCGACGATGAATATCATGCCGGCCACTTTTGGCCGGCGAGGTCGACGATGAAGACCTTGCCGGCCACTTTTGGCCGGCGAGGTCGACAATGAAGATCTTGCCGGCCACTTTTGGCCGGCATGATCTTCATTAGTCGACCTTGCCGACTTTTCATACTTTCAGAACTGAAAGTGTTGATTTATTCTTTGATTTTGAGTATGATTTCATATAACAGATTTGCAATCCCCTTTTTAGAAGTATTTCGGTTGTGTGCTTCATTTTCGTCGCAAGAGATATTCTCAAAAAAAAAAAAAAATCATCAAAAATCATCCCACAAAAGTTCAATCAAAAACAAAATTTCATAACTTAAAATTCATAAGTTTTAATCTATTCAATCAATTTAAACTTAATTAATTAATCTAATCAAAATTTTAGTGTTAATTAAACGAGGGCAATTTTGCCATTTTGAAAATACAAGGTTAAGGGGTGGCTTGGTTTTACTTCAAAATGACCCTATTTTGTCTTATTGGGTATACCCAATTAGTTTGGGTATACCCCAATCTTGCTAGGTATTTTTTTTTCAAATTATATTGTTATATTTTCTTAACAAAAAATCCAAGTAACTTGAGCTAATTTTATAACTAATTTCAGCTTCTTTGAAAATATACGGTTGGTAAATTCATTCCATTATGAACCGTAATTAGAACTAAAAACTAATTTCATCTTCCAGGGCAATTTACGGTTGGTAATGATTATCTAGTTACGAACGGAAACTGGAACTAAAAACTAATATAAGCTTTCAAGGTTATTTACGGTTGGTAGATTGTACTTTATTACCAACCGTAATAAGATCAAGCAGATAAGATTACAACCATTAAACCATCTTCATTACTAAAACATCTTCAATATTAAACCAATATTACAACCATTAAACCATTACAAATATAAATGACATTACAACTCAATCATTCATGCGCCTTAAAAGGATATTAATATTCAGATTTACGAGTGCGATAGAAATCTTCAAGGATGTTGAAATGAGGTAAGTATTGAAAATTCGATCTTTTCCATCGTCTCCATTCTTGAATAGAGCTCTCTAAAACTTCAACGTCAGTTTCACCCCTTAATCGTATCCATAATACGAACTAATGCCATAAATTCTTTTTTTTTCTCCCGAATAGCTCCATATCGAACATAAATTCACCCTCAAACAATTGGCGACCACAGTGGGAGGTTAATCTCTCGGTTTCAAATTCGACTCTCAATTCCATCATCCTACCAGTAAATGCAATGCTTCGAAGCGCATTGTCCAAGAAAATATGGATTCAGGAGAATTACGTCAGGGGACTAGAGATTCTCCGCCTTACCGCGGATCGACATGAAGATGTTTCACGGACAAAAAGAATGACTGGGGACTTTTCGCGGCAAGGAGGGCGTCACATAAAGACTCAGATTTACTCTCTGAAGATTCAGTTTTGGTGAAAGGCTTTAAAGCGAGTAAGTTTTGCCAGGCAATGTTTACACGATCTATTGTTTGGGTTTTCGCATCTACAATGGAAGCCAATAACCCAATCATCCCAAGATTTCATATCTTTCCCTTTCTCACACAACATTCACGGTTTCGCAATTTTCCCGAATGATTTTGCTACTTACATTTGCAAGTCAGATTTTGACATATTGATTGATCAAAAGGCAATTATTCCAAAATAATCCAAAAACTCTTGTAAGAACCAATCATCTATCAATCCAAAAACAAGAAAACCAAACCAAAAACTAGGTGTTTCTTTTGCCTTTCAAAAAAAAAAAAAAAAAACTAAGAAAAGAAGTTCATAAAATAACAGTATTCAAGGAAAATTGCCTAACAACGGCTCGTTCTTCTTGGAGAAAATGTCCTTCATGCTTTGAAGAGCCGCCTGTTTCAGCTTCAACTCCTGGGACTACTTCTCGACTTCTGCCTCCTGTTGATTTATCAAATCCGTGGAAGGGCCATTAACCGCTTCAGCCTGCAGCCTTTGGATCTCGGAAAATCCCTCACAGAACCAGGAGGCGTTAAACTCAAAGTTTACACACATATCCCGATGGAATTCCCAACTCTTGACAACGTCTCCAGAAACAGTGTGTCTAGTCACGCCACACATGTCATGAATTGAAGATAAGGTTTCCTCCACGCGCTTAACCAATGCAAAGCGACTATCAACCTTCCTGGTCGTGGCAATGTTCCCATACCTCTTCCATATCTTGGTATATAGCTCCGCATACTTCACGGGCACACTGAATCCTCCAATCAACACGTGACCTTCAAAAGGAGCCTCGAATGGAGGATTGAAGATGACACATGCGGCTGGATGTGCGACTAGCAAAGACTCTTTGGGAACATTCACACCCGTCGTCACGATAACATTTTCCGCCATGGGAGATACAACAACATCTTCATGATGATCAATCTCTATCTCAAGATCACCAGCGGGTACGGTTTACATGACTGGAGACACTGTTACACCTTCATTGCCGTGGATCTCCATCTCAGAGTTATTTTCAGAAACATCCTCTTCCTGTAAATATCACCAATTAATTAGTTATTCTGTATAAATAAATAATCCAAGAGAAAAGTGTGGAAAACTACCGACTCATCTGTGGGCCCACTGTGACTGGAAGAAGACTCGTCGCTACGCTCTGAAGTACTTTTCCCATCATCGTCAGATCCTGAACTTTCTTCTTCTTCATCTTCCTCTTCGCTGTTAAGGGGCTCAGTATCGCCTGATTTTTCTTCAGGAGGCCCCTTTTTCTGGCCATGTGCGAGCGTGGTGAAGGCGTTTACCTTGTTAAGACCCTGGTCAAAAAAGGGAAGAAATCTTCAGTGGCGACAATTCAAAATATTTATGCAATCAACCAAAGCAGTAAGAAAACCATACGTACTTGCATGTTGGAGGAACTGAAAGTCACAAGAGCCGTCGAATCCGTTTGGAAGATACCTTCACGATTTTTTGACCTTTGCTCCTTTTTCCGAGGACTTTCCGCATCCAAGCTTGAGGATTTACGCTTGCCCGAAGGAAGCTGTTTCAACAATTTATGCTTTGCAGAACCGCAGAAGAAGGTTTTCCACGTGGCTTTGTCACAACATCCTGCACGAACTGATGAATGGCGAGGAACTCATCTTGCCAGAAGATGTTATATTTGGGAGTTGTCACAGGTTTTCGTTCTGAGAGCAAGAAGGGAAGACTTTTATCCGGTGCAAAGACGATGTAATCAAGAATAGCGGGTAACGATTCATCTGGAGCTGTCAGCGGACGACGGAATGGGAATCCCTGATCAAAGCCCATATGTCGAGCAACCCTGTCAATGTTGTAAGGGACTACTCCACAAGATCCTCTGAAAAGAGATGGCACGTACCCAGGTATGCAGCTTCGCAAGAACACTGTTTCTCCAATGCTCATATTCCCGTCAGCAGAACGCAATATCACCTTCGGTACGGAAGCAAAAGTGTCTGGTTGAACTATGGAGGCGTGGACTGGAGCCCAAGGACGAAAGTTAACTGCATGTGCGTTGTCAAGAAAATTAATGAGCTTTGAACCAGGTCTTGGACGCCTCTCCAACAAACGAAGTATCCTAGAACCGCCATATGCATCAGGGAATGAGGCTCTCGGGTTAGGAGCGTAATTCTTGAAATGCTCCCACAACCATACTTGAAGAAAGGCAACGTGGATATACGAGTCTACTTTCATATATATACCCATTAGAGACGTACATGTCTGCTACTAAGTGATCCAGATGAGTGTACAAAGAGCTAAGAAACAAACTGTCGATAGGAAGAGCAACGCCTTTCGCTAGTTTGATAGAAAATTTGATGAGCTTCTGTCTTATCTCCTTCTTTCCAGAGCCATCATCAAAAACATCTCTGGATAGCCACATAATTAAAATGCAGCAACATGGAGTGTATCATCCAGCACTTGATCCGACTCCGACTCATCAGGGAACCACTCAGACACCCACCAGTTATAAAAGCACTTTTCCTCATAATTATTTCGAACATATCTCGCTGCTTTTGTGACCAAAGTGGCGTGTATTTCTTCTTCTTCCTCAGACAAGACAACATCAAGTTTCCCAATTATTGGAAGATTCAACAGAACGGCTACGCTTTCCAAAGAAATAGTCATCTCACCCCATCTACATATAGCCGTGTGAGTTTCCGGACACCATCTGGAGATGAAAGTAATCAAGCCTGCAATCTCTTTTCTGATTTGAAGTGCCGCAGACGCCATGACAGCATGCATGATTTTCGCCTCAATTAAGTTGGCATTTACGTGGTCGTGACTCATCATAAATTTCATCCACTTATCATAAGAGCGCAATGGACTATGACAGATTTTGAAGTCAATTGGAGAAGCTGAGTACTCTTTCTTCTAAAGACAAAACCTCATTATACGCCCCGGGAAGACTGATTGGACTTTTCCATCATTCTCTGAATCAGTCAGAAGAGTTGCCACGAATTTGGGATGGGTCCTTGTAATTGTGGCGGATTTCGTAAAGAACTCATCATCTGGGTTTGGCTTGGAGTTGTTAACGACACATTTTCTACGGAAATTTCCCCTTTGGACGCATTTTATAGCACTCACGTCAAAAAAATAAAATAATGGGGACTGATGCTTGATCAACGGGATATATATGTGATGTCGCGGGAAAATATGCTCTTAGCCAAAACTCGACAACATCGTGAGGAATATGTTTTTGGCCGAAATCGTACAAGGCCGCGAGAAGTATGCTCTCGGTCATATCACGTTTTGTCATGGAGTTATGCTCACAAACAAAAGGAAACCCTACAGCTAGTTTTCATGGAAAAGGGAACAGATGGCGTTGTCCACACGTACATGCTTGCCTAGCATGATGATTGTTTTCGTTGTGATTAACGCTACTATAGTAATATTAGCGAAGAAGAATTATTCATATTGAAGTGCAATTATAAATTCATGGAGGTCATGCCTATGGCTAGGGTTTACACCAACACAGAAGAGCAAACAAAAGAAGAAACGTTAAGAAACATACCTAAAATACGCTCGCCTACTTTTGTTGTTGTTCTCTCCGCTGGTCCAAGTCTTTGCCGCTAGCACCAAGGTGTGGAAACAAAGCCAAGGATACGAAAGTAAGGAAGATAGGTAATGCCTTTTATAGGCATGGTGTTTTGGAGTTCAACTAGAGAAGGGTTTCCCTTTTGGGACACACACAAAAGAAAGCAGCTGGGCCCGCGGAGTTGACGTTCCACGACGCTAATCTCCACGGCCAAAGCCATCAGCGCCTTCCGCCACGCCAAGCTAGTCGCGCCATCCGCCGCGCCAAGCTAGCCACGTCCATCCGCCATCCCAAGGTAGCCGCGCCATTCACCATTCTAAGGTAGCCACGCCATCTACCTTTCTTAACCAACCAGCGCCCGTTCCGTGTGCCAAGTTGCAATGTCACCTCTGTTGATCAATAGCCAAAACTACAGCGCTGATGCCAATACCCCATGGCCAAACCGAATTTATGCAAAACCACCAATACAGGGATCATAGATTCCTCATGCCTTCCGCTAAAGGTTAGTTGAATTTACTCGGCAATCTCTTCACGTCTTGTCCTTTAGATTTTACTCTTGTCTGTGACCATCTTATGCTTACCCCGTAACAACACCGATGTTACGTGCTAAGCAGGGGACTTAATGTTGATAGTGGTTTTTAGATTAGGGTTGAAATCGTAAAACCTTACATCTGATGTGATGTCACTCTGTAAGGAAACGGTGTCGTGAGTGCTAACCTCTCCACCGACATATTTATTGAGCCGTTCAATATACTTACATGAAATTTATCCAGACTGGCGAATGTAGCAACCATCCCAGATGTTCTGTAAATTTCGGCGCCTCTCCTATATTCATTTAATGTTCTCCGGCTGAACCCTTAATGTTGATATGGCATGACGATTTGTGTTCACTCGCAGCAGAGTAGCACGAATTTCCAAGTATCAAGGATAAGGTCTTTGCATAAGGTATTCAATCAGAAAAAGCATGCTCCTCTCTGACAATGAACTTAAAAGAACTCTATGCCAACACATAGAATTCAATCAATTGACTTGACTAACTTGCAGAAGTTAGGGTTTTGCGCCTCGCGCAGTATACGAGACCTTGCTTGTCGAAATTAAACCTAGGAAAACTAGGTAATTAATCCACCATGGATTAGCAGGTGCAAAACCTTGCTCAGAATCAGAAAACAGGGAGCCGCAGCAGCAAACGGAGGCGTGGCCATGCCTTAGGCCAACTGGCGACACTTGCCATTGGCCACGCCCCTTCCTAAACCGGCCCTATTTCTCTCGACCAATCGTGTCGCCTCAAATTAGCCACGCGCACATAAGTTGTGGCTGGGCCCATACTTGCCGGCCCCACTTGTCATCGACCAATCAGGTCGCTCTAAAGTCGCCACACTCTCAGTAAAAGTGTAGCCACGCCCATGCTTGGACGGCCCTCTTTTAATCGACCAATCAGGTCGCTCTAAAGCCGCCACACTCTCACCAGAAGTTTAGCCGCGCCTTATGTTTGGCCGCCCCCTTTTCTTGGCCAATCAAGTCGCTCTAAACTTGCCACCATATATTAAAGGCCAAACGCACCCTGCCACGCCACTATACTAACTGGCAAGCCAAACGCGTCTTACCACAACAACATACGGTAGCATGCCACTTTAGCCTTGGCCACGCCACCAAGCCCTAATTCTTACCACAACGCCAAATCCTAGCCTTGGCCACGCCGCCAAGCCCTAATTCTTACCATAGTGCCAAATCCTAGCCTTTGCCACGCCGCCAAGCCCTAATTCTTACCACGACACCAAATCCTAGCCTTGGCCACGCCGCCAAACCCTAATTCTTACCACGGCGCCAAATCTTAGCCTTGGCCACGCCGCCAAGCCCTAATTCTTACCACGATGCCAAATCCTAGCCTTGGTCATGCCGCCAAGCCCTAATTCTTACCACGGCCCCAAATCCTAGCCTTGGCCACGCCACCAAGCCCTAATTCTTACCACGGCGCCAAATTCTAGCCTTGGCCACGCCGCAAGCCCTAATTTTGGCCACGGAGCCAAACCTTAGCTTTGGACATGCTACAACACCACAGGTGTGGCCATGCCACAACACCACTGGCATGCCGCCATGCCACGGCTACTAGCATGCCGCTATGCCACGCCACTGGCATGCCGCTATGCCGCGGCCACTAGCATGCCGCTATGCCATGGCTATGACACTGGCATGCCACTAGCATGCCGATATGCCGTGGCTTCACCAGGCGCTACTATGCCAATGGCGCCACTTCGCTATACAACAAGATGCGGTCATAATCAATGGCCACTCTTCCTCATTAGATGCAATCTCAGCCATCCAAGTTCGCCACTGAACTGACGGACTTGCGGCAAGTCCCAGGCAACCCGCTACGCCAGGCGCCACTATGCTAATGACGCCACTTTGTTACACAACAAAGATGTGGTCATAATCAACGGCTACCCTTCCTCATGAGATGTAATCTCAGCCATTTAAGTTCGCCACCAAACCGACGAACTTGTGGCAAGTTTTAAGCGGGCGACCAAGGCAAGCCTAATAGCATCACATGCTATTTTCCTATGGCAAAGTCTCTTGACTTTGACTTGCCACACATAGCAACCTGATACACATTTTCCACGAAAACACTCGAGACATCAAATATGTCACAAACTGGGGGATACTCATCAGGGTATTGGTCTGGCGGTTTACAGCGTGCGGCGTGCAATGAGCCCGTTACAAGAAAGTGTCATTAAGTAGGACAATTAGTGGTGGTGAAAAGTAACGGTGTAAACAATTCATTTCCTTCATCATGGAAGCATAATGACTGATGGTTACACGAATTCACTTCCCTCATCATGGAAGCATAACGTCTGACGGTTACACGTTACTCTATTCTTCCACCACTCAATTGTTTCCACTTCCTACGAGACCAGGGTACGTTTCAATATGACTTGTATAAATAGGCTTCACCTATTTTCACCAAAGAAAAAGTTTTGGTCGGCAACAATACAGTATCTAGAAATCACATGGTAGCTTTCTATTCTGTTAACCAGTTCTACTTCCGATACAAGTTATAAAACAAACCACACATTCAGAATCAAAGATTCTGGTCTCAACACTCTATTCGCTTCTCTCCCTAAGACCAACCCTTCTCCTTCACTTTGTGACCGAAGCAAGCCTGGAACGACCATTTCTTGGTTTAGGCCAGGATTGTACAGATTGATCTCTCGAATCAAAAGTACCCCCGTGCAGTACATTGTTTAGGGTTTAGATTCGTTTCTCACCCACACACCCGAAATTACCAAAATCAGCAGAAACGGTTTTCACCCTCAAACAACTATGTAACAGATTTATTTTTTAATAATAAAGTTGTTGAAGGTTTCAACGGCTATATTTTCAAATCAAACAAGGACATCTCAGTGCATAACATTATGCATCTTTTGAAAATAAAGAGTTATGGTTGGTAACTAGAATATCAAGACCAAACGTAACTCTGGAATTAAATTTTATACAGAGTTACGATGTGTATAAAGTTACAAGATACAAACTGTAACTCTGTATAAAATTCAATTCCAGTATTACGGTTCACTTAGTTGGATAAGGTTACTAACTATAACTTTGCATAATAATTTGGCCTCAGAGTTACGGTTGATTAACAAATTTCCATACCAACCGTAATTGTGACCTCTTTAACTCTCTGGGTTCCAAGGTTATTTACAGTTGGTAATTGAAAATCAATACCAACCGTCACAGCTAATATACATAAATAAATTGGTTCCTTGAGGAGTCACGGTTGGTAATTGAAAATCAAGACCAACCGTAACAGGTGAGCTATCTTAATTTGTTCATTCAACGAGTGACTAACCACACAATTCATAAGATGTTATTTCATTCTAAGTAATCCATAAGCTAAAATCCATAACTAACCACATAACTATTAGTTCGTAGATAATATCTATAAGCTAAAATTTATAACTAACCACACAACCATTAGTTCGTGATAATATCCATAAGTTAAAATCCATTACTAACCACACAAAGAAAATAAATAAAAGGGGGTGTTACCCTATCGAATGACACACAACCATAACTAACCACGACGACCACGACCTCTTTTATTGGTGCTACCACCACCACGAGTGCGAGGACCATCACGACGACCAGGCAACCACGACCACCGCGACCACGACCACCTCTTTGGATAGTACCCACACCGTGCACATCCTCTTCGAAATATGTCTATTCGAGGTGACGGTTGACTATGGCTAGTACTCGCACCTCCAAAAGAGTTTCTGCTCCCCTTTAAGCCTATTTATTCCTTGACCAACCCCTCATACAATTCTTTCCTGGTTGGATCATGCATGTTCCTTATTTTCTCTTATAAGGTCTTTTGTTGAGGAGCTTTAATCACACCATTACCACGGATGCATGAAGTCATACTATTTGCCAAAGCTTGTCCTTGGTCTTTCTATTCACACATCAAAAGGAGTGTTAAGAGAATATTCCATAATATAAATTAATTTTAAATTCCAAGTCATGAGGATAACAAAGTTACGTACTGACATGAAATATAGCTTCTTCTAAGTCATACCAAATGGACCATTTTTCTCTTTGGTCTCCTCGACAACCTTCCTTTTTTATTGAGCCTTTTGAATATGTGGCTGGGCCCTCGGATCATTGTTGATCACATGTGGATGACCAAAATGATAATACCATCCATGTAATCATCAGCAGCTTCTTTCGTGTTGTTACAAGCCGTTGCCTCTCCCGCTGCGAGTTGGTATTTTTCTTCATGGCGCTTGTTCCAAGCATCAATCGTCGGAGTTGGGCGGTAGTTGAGTACAATGGTGGGGCCTTTTGTCTCCGATACTTCCTTAGATAATTTTAAGTTTTCCTTAATAACCTTTTCTTGAATATGACCAATTTGGCGTAGAGTTCGACGAGGATTGGTCATAACGTAACCCGTGGGATCATACAATGGTCCATTATAGACTACGGTCTGTGTGAACTGACAAACATCAACTCCATTTTGAATCCTCAAATAAGGGTCAAAGATTATATCTTCAACAATGAAAGCATTTATTTCCTGCCTCACTAGAACGAGCTTCTCACCTTTGTTCCTTTTTTGTCTACCAGTGAACTTGAACTTGTTTCCTATAGGGCCATAATCATCTTCTTCCCATTCAGTAGAAGATCTCAGGCTCGGAAAGTGGTCATACACTCATGCGTAAGAAAATAATTAAACAATTGGCACATGACTAAAAATGATAAATATAACAAACTACCATATAATAAAAATGTAACCAAACTTACAATTAGAAGCACAACATTCCCGGCAATTTCAGTAGCTCCAACCCTCGAGGTCGTTCTTAGGCTGTCAAGTAAATATGCGAGGGTAGAAATTACCTACGAATAATCTTTGGTATTGTTCAAATCCTTCAACAATTGTAGGTAATGAACATTCACCCTATTTCCAGAGTTATCAGGCATGAATACGGTACCAAGAGAATACAACAAATACGTGTGGCGCCTAGCTTTTTTTTCATCTATCACCTCACCTGCCTTTTCCTTTGCGAGCGTTCCTCCAAACTTCGTCTTCAAATTCTTCAGCAATAGCTTTTTAATGATAGGTTGCTTATGTGGTTCTTTTGGGTCATAACCAGCAGCCAACCGAAACTCCATATCTGTTTTGTCTTTCTCCCACCCAAGTGTTTCTTCAAAAAGGATGTAAAGGTCAGTCCAACACATGTTGTTGTCGAAACCTTCTGCCACAGATTTTTCTTCAACTTCTGGGTCAAGAATTTGCTTCACATCATCCGGTATTATTGTCATCTCTCCAAATGGGGGATGAAACATATCGGTTTCAAGCCAATAGCGTTCCCTGAAGGTAGAGACCACAACATTATCATACTCCACTTGGGTATTCAGAATTCCAGACCCTAATTCTGTACTAACCACTAAGTTACGAACAAAAGCACATTCTTCACCTAATGACCAATATTTAGCCCTTTGACGCTTGAGCAATTTGTTGGCCCTTGCATGATCCTAAAAAAAATATACAAAAATACAAACATATTTTGTTAAACTGAGATAAATGAAATATACAAAAATACAAAAAAAAATGAATCGAAATAAGTTATAAATTCAATGTTTTAAGAAAAATCATACCCTAGTCTCACAGACTTTTGCGGCTCAGGAATTGGTATAACCAAATAAGAAAATGGGATATTAGGCCAGGCCCAAAAAAAAATAATATTCTTATTGTCAGGCCCAAGATTATTTTTAGTTTCCGTGACACCCATAATTATATGAAATTTTGAAAAATGTCTGCATAACGGGTTATGCATCCTAATTTTTCAGGGGTATAATTGGCAACACAACTTGGATATAACATATCTAAAAAACCGCGCCTTGGAATTTTACAAATTTTATATTGTTGGAAAGCTTTTTAAGAGAGCTACACAATGAGTACAAACAATAATACTAAATTTAAGTTTTTTGCGAAAAGATTATGCATCAATTTTTTTAATTCAGTGCAGACAAAAATATGGTTGTATAATGCTTTACGCATCCATTTTCTCAACTGCATAACATGTTATGCAGATATTATTGTAGGTGCATGACAAGTTATGCAGCCTTTTTTTTGTTGGTTTCAATACTAACAAAAACGTAGCTGAATAACGTGTTATGCAACCATTTTATGGACTGCATAACAAGTTATGCAACTATTATTGTAGGTGCATGACAAGTTATGCAGCCTTTTTTTTTGTTGGTTTCAATACTAACAAAAATGTTGTTGCATAACGTGTTATGCAATCATTTTCGGGACTGCATAACAAGTTATGCAACAAATTTTGTAGATGCATAACAGGTTATGCAACCGTTTTCATACCTGCATAACAGATTATTCAACCATTATGACCAACACCAATACATCCGTAGCTTCCCAATCCAACAAACACCACCAAACAATCAAATGCACAACATAAATCTCTCCAGTTTGATAACACTAACTGAGACCAAAGTCACCAAACGCACTTCATTAACGAATTGAGGTTACTAGTTTATCAAGAAGCACTAAATCAAGTAAAATCCAATGTCATTAACATACATATATTATCTTATCAAGAGCATCATTTCATATATGTTATATATTACAAGTATAAAATATCCGAGCATACCCTGATTCGGAATCCTTATCTCTAAAAATATATCATCAATGATATGTGCTTCTATATTCCCCCAATCGGCGTTTTCTGGTAGCTCAAGCCTCCGAGCATACCCTGATTCCCACTATCAGATTCCTTTCGTTTCTTCCATTGTCCACTGACCTCCACTACATTCCATTCTCTATGGACACTTAAACATTATGTTTTTCCTATCATGTATACACAAATATTGGGAAAATGCCCCAATATGGGGAGCAATTTTGGACATCTGCCCCAACATTAAAAAACGTTGAAAAAATGCCCCACTGTTAAAAATGTTGGTTAAGTCACATGTGTGAGTTCCCACGTGCCGCGAAAAAACAGAAATGCCCATTCCGCTAAGATTCTTCCACGTATGCCCCGTCATCTAAGGAACTAAAATGAGGGCTCAGGGCACGTGAGTAGAACGTGACACGTGACGAAAATACCATTTAACCCTCACACTTTGTGTATATTACTCGCGTTTCCTACTGCCCAAGATTACTCCACGTGACACTGTTCCTTCCATCCAACCGTGTGTTCTTAACATTATTGTGACACATGCATTATCAGGAAATGAGTGGTGATGGATTATGATAGTTACAAAAGGTCTCAAATCGATTACATATGAAACACCTTGGAATAAACAAGGGATCAAAGTACGTGTACAGAATGTGCACCAAATCTGCATTTGAAGAAGAAAAAATTGAAATTCTTTGGAACTCATTTTCTAGTCGCCACCATTTCCCTCACAACCATCACCAGAAACAAACAACCCATACAAACTGAACTATCTCAATCAAATATATTATTTCTCTAGAAATGGTCCAAATTTTCAAACAAACTAAAAATAGATTTGATCAATCTTGGAGTCCCTCTGCAGTTAATCCAGCAACTTCTAATCTTCGTTTCCCATATCTTACTGCACATTTAAGTATCGTCCTGCACATTCAAGAAAATGGTCAAGACAAGAAATAAGATTTTGGATTTTGGATCAGTCACCGTAACTTGTATGGACCTTGAATAGGAAAACAAAAAAACAAATGCAGATATGATAACTGTAGCTTACCTGGACATAAGCTTTCAGTATTCCTATTGACTCTCCGGTGATGTGGATAATTAGTTCATTGGCCACTGTAAAGTTCTTGCCAAGATTTTTTGACTGATTATCTACACTACACAAATACATACAAAAACTCATTCGTACTGTAGAACAGTCCCAATGTAAGATAGGAATCCAAAACTCATGTATAAGTTTGATGTATGTCCGAGAAGATATATGATAACCTGATTTTCACTGATAACATAAGCTTCTACACCAGAGTTTTCTTAGTCCATTTAACCAATAATAGCAACTAACATAATGAAAATTAATCATGAAAGTGCGAGAGAAGACCTTTTCAATATCCCCAGTTATGATTTCGATATCCTACAAGACAGGTGCTTTACTCATCAGTGCAAAGGCAAGGCTCCGTAGCTGTGAATGCCTAGGTGCACTTTTGACATCATAGACGGGCGAGTATGAGGATAGTAGTGTGTACCTACATCCTAACACAATATAAAGTGCAGCATTGCTATTTGTCTTCCTTTTCACATGGTACCATGTAAACACAAGTTCGTCACCTGGTTAAGGGACAGACCCTTATTACATACATCATTCATTCTAGATTAATATTAGGACACTCAAAGTGGTTCCATCATTGGTTATCTATGTCAAGTCTTAATATTGGTTGTGAAATACTTAACAGTAGACGCTAAAAGGAAAAGAAAGGCATATATGCCCAATGGATTTACACTATTCTTGGGTAACTGTTCTGTGCACTTGCGAGGCTAATGGATCCCATAGAGCAACACTACTAACATTTATGTTATTCCTTGACAAAGATATCACAGCAACCCTAATCGGCCTATCAATATGATCCCTACACGAACCAATAAATCCCCCAAACATGTTAAATCCCCAATTTCAATTCCATCAGAAATTTCCATTTCACTATTATAAACCCTCAATTACAATTCGATTAAAGAAAATTTACATACAACTCATGTTAATTAAACATCACCAATTTCAATTCACTAATATAAACCCTAAATTTCAAAAAAAAAAAAAAAAAAAAAAAAAAAAAAACAGAAAACAACAGAAAACCCACAAATTTCATGAAACCCTGAAATTATATCTCATTTACAAATTAACATTAAACACCTTGTGATTTAGGCATAATAAAGGATTGGGTTTCATTTGCTTACTTGTTTATTGATCAATTCGACTGCAACTGTCTCAAACTTCAAATTTCATCGTGTGTGACTATTTTCTTCACCATTTTCTGGAGCTTTTAATCGCTGCAACATTAAGGAACCGATCTTAATCACTAACAGTTAATGGTTTCCAGTTTTATCGAGTTGCAATTGAAGTTTGAATCACCTCACTTAAATCTTCTTCTCGTTATTTATGTTCTCCCGTCTCTACTTTGGATCTGAAAAAAACGAGGAAGAATATATCTTTACGATAATTTATGGCAAAACCACACTCCCCATCTACACGCAGATACACAGGTGTCTTGAACCGGGATTGGGTTTAAATCGTAACTGGGTTTTAATATCTCACGTTACTCTCAAGTACGCTAACTACCATCTTAGTTCGTTGGATGACGGGCATACGTGGCAGAATCTTAGCAGAATGGGTATTTCTGTCATTTTACGGCACGTGGGAGCTCACACATGTGACTTAACCAACATTTTTGACAGTGGGGTATTTTTCCAACGTTGGGGCAGATGTCCAAGATTGCTCCCCATATTGGGACATTTTTCCAATTTTCAGAAATAATTAGTGTTAGGAAATTCTAACAAAGTTAACTTCATGGGTCTTTTCTGTTTTTTCCTTTAAGATGGATATTCATGGTCTAGTTACGTGTTAACCATGAAGTCATAGGTGATCTTTTTAGTTCATAATCTTTTTAATTCATGGTCTAGTTACATGTTAGGAACCCAATCCAAAAAAGAGTTCATAACAGTTTTTTCTTTTTTAATCTTGAATTGAAACAAGCATGGAATCCTGCGAGGAACGAGTGTATGCCTACAAAAATAAGGAAGTGGGCTTACCTGGTAGTCCTGCCTTCACCACCTATTCCCTATCTATCTGAGATCAATCAACAGTGCTCTGGTGAGACCGCGCAGACTCGATAATAAAACATCTGAATCAAACTCCCACAGAGGGAAAGCATCAGAATATTAAAATCCAAGACAGTCCCTTTATTCCTCACAAAATCATACACCAATTTCAATAAAATCCAATCAATTCCAGAAAAACTAACATTAAAGAATTAAAACACCAAAATTTAACAAACTAACCAAACCTCATAACACTAAATCAACCTAACAATCGATAATTCATTTGACATCCCCAAAATTGAAAACCAATTCATTACCCGAGCCATAGCAACAACAACACAAAGTTGAGTAAGTCGTTGTTTAAGAATTTCCTGATATTTCATTGCATCAATTGGAGATTTCAATAATGGATCGGAAGAAGATAAATATGATTCTGAATATGATGATGATGGTTATAGTTGTCTTTGATCTAAATAACTTCTTCATCAGGACTTCGATAAACACAAATCTATAACCTAAAAACGAAGAATTGAATGGATGGTATCTCTCCGGTTTGATAAAAATCAACAAAATGGATGATTCAGATCGAATCATGTAAAAGTCATTCTTTGAAGATCTGCAATTGCTTTAGCTTACCATTTCTCTTTGGTCTTTAATTCGTCTCCAATCATTATTTTTCTTCCTTTTAGTTTGGAACCATGGTGATGGTGGCGGCGAAAATCGGGATCTTTGTGTATTTCTGGTGCGAGAGAAGATCGAAAATCAATCTGCTCCTGAGGTTTTTGGAAAATTTTCTCTTTTTTCTCTCGTCTCCTTGATAAAACATCACTTTAGATAAATATGGGTTTGCCGATAATTTTTCACGAAGAAATGGGTGCGAGCGTGAAGTTTTTTGGCTGTGGGTTTGACAGTGTAAAAAATCTTTAAAATGGGTATGGTAGTAGTTTTCACATAAGAAAAATCATACCCTACGGTGGTATATCAACTAAACTGTTGAACTGTAAACATTATTTGAAACTTAAGTTTTGAGACACAGAATGATTTACGGTTGATAAGGTTGATACAAATACAAACCGTAACTAAATTACGGTTGATAAGTGATAGACGCATTTATGTGTCTATTTTGATCTCAATTATGTGTATTGTTAGTGCTCGATTTTATACTGATTTGATTATTTTATGTTTTTGTAGGTGTTTTTGGAGAAATAAGCTTTTGCGGGAAAATTGGCTCGAAAAGTGGTATTTGCGCTAGTGGGAGAAAACTACTATTTGGACCCCTCAAGTGGATAAGGGGTAACCGAATTACTAAGGGGCACTCACATTGCTATTCGCACCCCCATCATTGGTTAGGGGGACTCCATCTTCTTCCCCGTTCAAATCTGAATTATGGCGGGAAAATAGTGCAGCGAAGGTTAAATTTCAGGCTTCGATTTTGGAAGTTGTTATGGGGAGATTCGATTGCAGAATTAAGTTGGGATGAACGTGGTTAAGTTAAACAGGCTTTCTAAGTGTTTCGGTTCGGCTAATTTGGGTTGGATAATCACGTTGAGGAAAACAGGGAGGAAGAAAACTCGAACTCTGCTTGGATGATTTTGCACGAGTTCTTCTCGGGTCTGTTCATAGATTGGGTTTGCTTAGGGCTTGTTTAACTAAAACAGAGGCTGTAGTAGGTTTGGTTTCGAAGAACACACAAGTTTAATCGGTTCACACTAAAACATGGCAATTATTATTCTCGGGAATTTTCTATGGCTATATTTGGGAAGTATGTGGAGGAAAGGAAGGAATATATGCTATGCGAGATTTGTTTACATCCTTTGACAAAATCTGGAAAGTTTGAGAAGGAGAAGACGCGTAAAGAAGATGACTTCCGGTTGAAGAAAAAGAGAGATGTTTTTGGGTTAAGTCGAGATAAATCAGGCCAGTGGTATATATATATATATGGTTCTGGGAGGTCACAACAGGGCTGTCGAGACTTTGGGGGTTAGTTTAGAGGGTCGCATGCAGACAGCTTAAAAGCCGAACTGAGGAGAAACAAAAATCACAGAGAAGAAGCTGCAGCGAGAGGAAGAAGACGACAGAAACCGTCACCTTTGCTTTCAAATCTGTAACAATTTTCCAACAATTATTATCAAGTTAGCTTTTCTCCGTAATGATCAACTCATAACAACGGGTTGTAACAATTATATCTGTTACAAACTCGATTTTCTTCAATAAAACACCTATTCAGCTATGCGTTATTATTTTGAGCGTGTTTTTGATATGAGGAGCTAAACCCCAACACTGGGACGACGGAGGAAGCCTTATTTCACAATGTTTTGGTAACTATATTTGATTCTGTATGACTTTTGCACTTTTTTTAGTTGATTTATGATTTTCACTAATTAGTTGTGATTTCGTTTGATGGTGTATGCTTAGACGTAAGAGCTTTTGATATACCATGCTTGTGATTTACATCTAATGTTTTAGAAATCTACTTTTGGCAAAGAAAAGAGTCAACAAAAGAGCTAGAATTGTTATGAGTCATTATATGAACCAACTGAATGTGATTAATGGTGGAATCCGAAGTCCTAGTATCTCTCGATATTGTGACAATCTTTTGTATTTATTTTCTTTGTTTTTAGTATTTTCTTAAATCAAACCTTTACAAGTCCGAGTTGAACGAACTTTTACTACCACTTTACAAACAACTTCAAAATCGCATCAATTTTTGCCGCCGCCGACGCGGACTTGTATTTAGATTTGTTTTTGGTTTATTTTTATTATTTTTTTTGTTCTTTTTTTACACCTTTGGTATTTTTCGATTCTTTTCAGATTTGGAGCGAAGCTACAAGGAAAGAATAAGTGCTATAAAAGGAAAACATCTTCCAAAGAGGGAAAGAAAAGAGGAATTCAAAAGGAGTGAAGAAGAAGATTTTGTATATAGCTATTTTGTTTTATTTTTAGAAACTGTAAATACGGTTGTATTTTTGTAATTCTTCTTTTTATTTTTTGACACTTTTTGGACTTAATTTTTTTTTTTTTTTTTTTGGACTTGGACATTATTTTTAAAACCCTAAGGAAGGGTTAAAAATTAAATATAAATTGTTTGCAGGGAAGGACGACAGTTACGATACTGTCTCGGCCCCTCGGGTTAAATACACCGACATCGGAGTCGGTGGCACGAGTCGACTTCAACGGTTCATCGCCCGTTTGGTACGGGAGGTAAGACTCTATCCACCCACGAATCCCCTGTTAGTGGGTTTTATTTTGTGTGACAACTCACACCCCTGCAATAGAATGTAGAATTGGTATTACAATAGCCAATACAACGAAAATCCGACTGAGTTTCAAAATGGACGTTACTACTTTGACCATAATGTGAATAGTGGTTGGGAACATCAGCCTTTTGAAGGTTATGGTCCATACCATAGTGAGCCCAATTACTATCCATACTCCCACCGGTCATACGAGCAAAATTCCTCTCTACTAGAGTCCGCACGTAAGTTAGCTGAGTCAGCACAAAAGTTACTTGAGTCGACACGTAGTTCAGCTGAGATGAATAACTTAGTTATGGACGAAAGCAATGCAACGTGTGAACCTTATTTCCTAGATAAAATCAGGAAGTCATGTGAGTCGACTCAGAAAATATTGTTAGAGGCCCGGGAAAAACTGCTCAAGATAATCTTAATTTCCAATATAGTGTTTCCAATAGTACCTTTGAAAATGAGGATAGTTATTTGCATAATCAGGATGACGAGGTTAGAATTGATAACACTACATATTTAGATGAGGTTCAACCATTTTCATGCTATTATGATGATTATGATGAGGATAGTCTTTGATGAAGAATCAAATATGTAGGCATAGTGATCAGGAATTTGTTACTCCAATTGAGCTTTATAATGATAATGCTATTTCTAGTTCAAATCCAAATAATTTTAATAATTATTCACCTATTCAAAAGGACGAGGATTTGACTAGAGATACCCCCGTTTTAGACGATGTAGTATTTCCTTATGATTACGAAGCTGATGATAGTTTTGAGGAACGAGTTTATTCTCGAGAATATTGTTTTAAAATCTAGCGATTTAGAAACATTAGTCTTAGACAAAGAAAATGAACTCGTAGAGATGAGTGAGGATGAACCGACTTAGAAGAATCAATTGACCATTTTCGAGAATCGATGACCTTGAAATTAGAGAAGTTGTGACTAGTCTTTCTAGAGACACTGAAAACTCTAAGTTTGGGGGTGATTATGATTCTCCATGTGCTTTAACTCTTAAAAAGGTCCCTCACTTGGGACTTGATATATGTGCCTCAACCATTGTACCAGATTGCCTTCATACTAGTTCTCCAGAATCTAATAATGTCCAGGAAGAAGTTCAGTTGTTAGAAACCCATCCTCTGGTTGATGTGGTTTATTCAGGCTATGATCCCCAGATTGACTTTGTTTTCCCACCAAATATTTTTCAACCAATTGTGGGAACGTATAAGTTTCAGATGTGTCAATTATTAAGTTTTGAGACTGAGCCTAAGTACTTTAGGAAATTAGTACCGATACATTTTCTTAAGATTGACTGCCAGTTTCATCGTGGTCAATTGTGTGAGTCAAAACTGGTTGACTTTAAGGATCCGCAATTATTCAGTTTATTATTATGTGTTTCTAAGTTCTTATTTGAGTTTTCACAGACTTTACAACCTGAACCGGATCTTAGCTACGAGGAAATCCAACCCATGAAAATATTTTATTTGGACCAGTTATAGAGCCCGAACTCGAACCACGGCTAGATGTAGTTGTCTTAAACAGAAACTAGACAAGGGTGTGCTTTATTTGTTAGTTTTCTTGGCATGTTGCGATTCCTTTTACTTGTGATAGCTCTATTTGGTTTTGATGACCCACGAATATTCCTATTTATTACTTTATGATTTTATAAGGTGACTAATCCTTTCTTAGTCCGGGTCAAGACTTTAAACTTAGCACTTCTTGGGAGGTAACCCAATATTCATGCGACACGGTAATATCTTTCCTTATCTCTTTTGCTTCAAATGGTAACAGTTTCTCCTTGTTCATGTTTTTAATTTTATCTTTAGAAAATTGAGGACAATGTTAGATTTAAGTTTGGGGGTATGGGAGAAACATTTTAGTTACATTGTTAAACTCCATAGCCTAGAAATTTATGCTTATTAAGGATGGCACTAACCAATCTAAGTGGATGGAAGCATTTTGGTTGTAGGAGTTGAGGAACCAATCTGATTAGATGGAAACATCTAAAGAGTCTATTCATAAAAGCACAGAGCTCAGGTGTTAGAAATAACATGATAGTTTCACCATATCTCGTTGAGTCCTTTTCACTTCTATTTTTATTTTATTTTGTTTTTAAACTATGTTTCTCTAAGTGATTAGGTTGGGCTCACGAATCAAGTTGTTACCAATGCTAGAGTGAAATAGAGTGATTGAGATACCAAAAAAAAAAAAAAAAAATTTGTGACCAGACCATCAGACCAACCGGAATAAATTCAATAAAGTCGACCACTGGTACCCTTGTATATGCCAGTTGTGTTGACCTAGAGTTAGGATTATCGTCCACTGGTTCCCTTGTATATGCCAGTGCGTTGATATTAGTCCAGACCAGTATCTCAGTCCATTAAGATAGGTTCGTTTTGGAAGTGGCCTTCAGACAGATATGAGAAACACCATTCACCTAGTCAACATCAAAACCATCTACGTTTTTCTCTATATCCATCTCTTAATCTATCCATGTGATTGGTTGACTCCGGTTATGATGTCCAGAAACTATCTGAGTAGAGTTTTGTCACTTATATATGAATTTTAGTATGCTTGAGTGCAAACTCGTGTACATCAATTGGAATTTCGCATCAGGGTACTTCCTCCTGTAGTCAATAAGTATGCCAACCAATGAGATTCTTTAGTGCCTTCCAAGGTTCTGCGTAAATAGCTAGGGTTTGGAGTAAAGGTTTTGTGGGTATATCTCTTGCAAACCCTCCCGAGACTATAACTTAAAGGCTTATTGCATACGCTAAATGCAATCGACGATGCCTGCGACAGTGAGTTAGGATTTTATTTTCTAGATTTGATTTGCTCGAGGACTAGAAAATAATAAGTTTGGGGGTATTTGATAGGCGCATTTATGTGTCTATTTTGATCTCAATTATGTGTATTGTTAGTGCTCGATTTTATACTTATTTGATTATTTTATGTTTTTATAGGTGTTTTTGGAGAAATAAGCTTTTGCGGGAAAATTGGCTCGAAAAGTGGTATTTGCGCTCGTGGGAGAAAACTACTATTCGGACCCCTCAAGTGGATAAGGGGAATCGAGTTACTAAGGGGCACTCACATTGCTATTCGCACCCCATCATTGGTTAAGGGGACTCCATCTTCTTCCCCGTTCAAATCTGAATTATGGCGGGAAAATAGTGCAGCGAAGGTTAAATTTCAGGCTTCGATTTTGGAAGTTGTTATGGGGAGATTCGATTGCAGAATTAAGTTGGGATGAACGTGGTTAAGTTAAACAGGCTTTGTAAAGTGTTTTGGTTCGGCTAATTTGGGCTGGATAATCACGTTGAGGAAAACAGGGGAGGAAGAAAACTCGAACTCTGCTGGGATGATTTTGCACGAGTTCTTCTCGGGTCTGTTCATGGATTGGGTTTGCCCAGGGCCTGTTTAACTAAAACAGAGGCTGTAGTAGGTTTGGTTTCGAAGAACACACAAGTTTAATCGGTTCACACTAAAACATGGCAATTATTATTCTCGGGAATTTTCTATGGCTATATTTGGGAAGTATGTGGAGGAAAGGAAGGAATATATGCTATGCGAGATTTGTTTACATCCTTTGACAAAATCTGGAAAGTTTGAGAAGGAGAAGACGCGTAAAGAAGCTGACTTCCGGTTGAAGAAAAAGAGAGATGTTTTTGGGTTAAGTCGAGATAAATCAGGCCAGTGGTATATATATATGGTTCTGGGAGGTCCCAGCAGGGCTGTCGAGACTTTGGGGGTTAGTTTAGAGGGTTGCAGACAGCTTAAAAGCCGAACTGAGGAGAAACAAAAATCACAGAGAAGAAGCTGCAGCGAGAGGAAGAAGACGACAGAAACCGTCAACTTTGCTTTCAAATCTGTAACAATTTTCCAACAATTATTACTGTTAGCTTTTCTCCGTAATGATCATACTCAGAATAAATGGGTTGTAACAATTATATCTTTTGCAAACTCGATTTTCTTCAATAAAACACCTATTCAGCTATGCGTTATTATTTTGAGCGTGTTTTTGATATGAGGAGCTAAACCCCAACACTGGGACGACGGAGGAAGCCTTATTTCACATTGTTTTGGTAACTATATTTGATTCTGTATGACTTTTGCACTTATTTTAATTGATTTATGATTTTCACTAATTAGTTGTGATTTCGTTTGATGGTGTATGCTTAGACGTAAGAGCTTTTGATGTACCATGCTTGTGATTTACATCTAATGTTTTAGAAATCTACTTTTGGCAAAGAAAAGAGTCAAAAAAAGAGCTAGAATTGTTATGAGTCATTATATGAACCAACTGAATGTGATTAATGGTGGAATCCGAAGTCCTAGTATCTCTCGATACTGTGACAATCTTTTGTATTTATTTTCTTTGTTTTTAGTATTTTCTTAAATCAAACCTTTACAAGCCCGAGTTGAACGAACTTTTACTACCACTTTACAAACAACTTCAAAATCACATCAATAAGGTTGATACAAATACAAACCGTCGAAAAATTTGGAGACATGCGGGAAGAATTACGGTTCGTAATTCTGGTGTCGACATCAATCGTAAGTGAAGTTACGGTTGAAAATACAAAACCTAACTGAACAAGATTCTCAGTTATATAAATCACAGTTAGTAATTGAACTGTTACAAACCGTAACAACATCAAAATCTTCAATTACGGTTCGTAATTGAATTAAAAGCAACCGTAACTCACATGAACCCAGAATTTGGAATTTCAATTTTCATCTAAAACCCTAATTTTTGATAGAAATTTAACTTAAACCGAACAAAATAAACTAAACCCTAACTAGGTTTTTCAAAACATACCTCATATAAGTCATTCCAGTTGATTTCTCCGGTTGAGGGATTTGAAATTGTTGTTCTTAACCTATTGAAGGATGTGCTTGATTAGAATCAGTACAATTTTCGTCAACTTTCTTCTTCTTCGACATCTCTAATATAGATTTCAATTAACGATTATTAATTTTTCGAATCGCCGATTAATCGAAGACGATGAATTTTTTCAGTTTTAATGGAGATTACGGTTCATGGGGGGAGAAGAGAAGATGAAGAAGACTGATTTAGTTTTCTTTCTTCTCATTCTTTAGGTTTAAAAATAGTGGAGGATAATTTAGTCTTTTAAACTAAAAAAATGAAGGGTAAATTAGTCCATTTAAAGCTAAAAGGGTAATTTAGATAATTTACAGTACCAAGGGACATTATTATCATGGTTCATCCCCTCAAATATTTTCTTCAGACCCGATACCAAGCCGTGACTTAGCAGCGATGTATACCAAACTATCCGGTTTATATGAGAAAATTTTTAATGGGGGCATGGGGGACCATTAGAAAACTGCTATTTGTCATTCTTAATTAACTGATTTTAACTAATTAATTTTTTAAACAAGGGTATTTTAGTATCAGTAAGTACTAACCAAAAAAATTAGGATCAAAAAACCATTAATTAAACAAGATCCAAAATCATGAATATAAAAATCTAAGTTTTACTTTTACGTTATATTTGTCCTTGATCAACCAGGATCCAAAATCAGTAAACAAAAAATAAAAAACAAAATCCAAACTGAACCCACCAATTTAGTCTTGGAATTCATCAAGTAAGTAAAATAAAATTTGGAAATCAGGTGAATTAACTAATTCACCTGGAACTCCAAATTAAGCAGGATCCTATGCTATAAACATAACAGCCCCCGTAAAGTCAGAAATCAAAAACTCTAGCAGTCCAAACCTTTTTTTTAAGGAGAAAAAACTTGAATGAGATTCAATTAACTATTTACCTTGTGAAAGAGCAAACGAAAAAACAAACCCATACTATAAAAAATCCAAATCAGATTTTTTTTTGATCTCTTCTGGTATATTCAAGCATTATAACGTTTTAACTCCATGAAGATGATTTCTTCAGATTTCTTTCATTAGTATAATATTTCTCTAAACACCTTTCGTTGTAAAAACCAGAAGACCAGTCAGTTAGAAAACTAAATGACAAATGGCAGTTTTCTATTAGTCCCCCTTGCACCCATCAAAAAAATTCTCGGTTTATATAATCAATTTTCCACACTCACAAACCCAAGAGAAAAGCTCAAAAAATCAGAGAATCACAAACCAAGAATAAGAATAGAGATGAAGTACTTCTTAACTATTTTGCTTGTTCTTTCAAATGTAGTTATATTAGTTGCAGAGGAAGAACCACCACGAGCACCCGAAGAATCACATCCATTTTACCCAAAGAAAAAAGAATATCATCAAAAGTTGCACCACCTGTTAGAAGGACTTGGTGGGGCAATCTGCGCTGCTTTGGTGGGATTATTTTAAGAGCTAATCAAACGATGTTGCATCAACAGAAGAGGAGAGAGAAGAGAGAAGAGCAGCAGTTCCATTGGTAGTACAATATCCTCCGTGAACCATCTAATTAGCAGTTTAATCTTACTCTGGATGCCTGTGCTAGTTACATTGAACCATCTTCCGCTCATATTGCTATCCATACTTCTTATCACCCTCCTTCGATTCATCGACCTTGAAATACATTGTTCACGTCGACATCCAGCCATCTGTGCATCGTCAATAAACCTGTGTTTGTTTTATCCTAGTTACGATAATAGATAATAGATGGAAAATAGATGGATGGTGCTTTGAGATAGTTGACAGGGTTATTCTCAAGATGCTGGGCCGGTCTTGCGAAATTGATGCCCTGAAGTTAATCTTCGGGATGTTGCCCATATATAAGGCTATATACATAATAACAAAAGAAAATATATATTTTTTTATTAAATATTGATTAAGAATATAATAGAACAAAAATATGAAGTCAAAAAATATATTAAATAAGACCGAACATATCGACGTAAAATTTTATGAGATAATAAGACTTTTTGGATCAGTTTATATTACCACAATATGTTTACTATATGCAATAATACTAACTTAATTATAAAAATGTGATAAACACATAATAAATAAATGTGATTTTTCTTGAGAAAATGGAAAATTGTGATATAAGTTGAGTCCCTTCATTTTAAACTTGATATATATTTTGCTACATCATTTGTGTCCATTTATTTTAAAATCGTTACTTTGCACTTTGTTGTATAAGTTGTGTCTCTTCATTTTAAACCCATTGTTTGAAAATATTGTTGATTCTTGTGAAAGACATGTCTATAATTTGGCAAAAAACACGAAGATGAATTATGTGTCCCTGTATTTTAAAGTTATTGTGTCCTTTATTTTAAACACATTGGTTTGCCACATGGCACTTTAAATTCTTAAAAAATGTAAAACTGAATGTAGTGTTACCAAGTCAAAAAAAATGATCCTCCTTTATATGATAACTATTGATTGATTGATTCCCTTTATGCCCTAAATTTAATTTTAACAAGAAAAATAATAAGGCTTCTCTTAAATATAACCCACACTTTTATTAACCATAGCCCATTTGACTTTGGTCAATTTATGTTTACTAAAATTTGATGTTTGACCTTTTTTATTATTATCCATAGACCACAAACTAGGCTAGTAAATCAGTGATTAAGTGAAAGAGTGAGTTGAAAAATCAGAGAGCCAGTGAATCAATAATAAACGTTTATAATAAAACTTTTAGGTTTATTTTTTTCTTTTAGGTTTTTTCTTTCTTTCGTATGAGAGTTTATATACATGAGAAAAAAAAATTAATCTTAGAACCCTAGTTGTTACTAGATACAAAGTTCGTAAAATTATTATTTAATATTTGTTATTAAAATTGAAGAAAATTCATCAAGTTCTCTGTCTACACCATCTGAAACCCTAGAAAAATCAATTGGAAACTTACTGGAAGATTGGTAGGCTAGGAAAGATGCCTACAATATTAAACTGCAAGTGCACAATGCCTTATTGTGTGTAGTGCAAATACAGGTCGATCCTTAGGGACAAGGTGGGTGTAGAAGCGTGTCCAAAGTCTTACTAGGGACAAGGTGGGTGTAGAAGCGTCTCCAAAGTCTTACTAAAACTGATTCAAATAGAGAGTAACCAAAAAGGGTGTTTGTGTCGATACGACAAAGATGTTTGATAATGCGAAATAGTAAAACAAGATGCAAAGCAAGATGTAAGTTGACAAATGATAAAGAGGGTACTAGGGCAGTTGAGTCCACCGCTAACTTACACTAGTTATTCCTCTAATGATACTAACCTTGTCCTTATAATCGATAACAGGGGAGATACAAGTCTTCTGCATATCTAAGGTGATTATTGTATGAATTATCTAACCACACTAAGGTATTTCTCCTAAGCATTAACTGTCTTTTCAAGGCACAGCTAATCAAAAGATCAATATATAAGATTAAGCATGAGTTGCAGTTCTACAACATATGATAGCTCTAACTACAATGGATGCATTACATATACTGTGAAAGTAAAGTGTTGAAGTCCTAAGACTGAATTTCATTCTAAACAGTTAAGCACAACAAGGTTACTGCCATTAACATGAATAACAAGTAGCAAACTAGGGCTTCATATAAACCCTAGAAAATGGAATTAGAACATGATGAACACAATACTGAAATCAAAATTAAACTACTGCTTGGTGCACCGGCTAATCCGGGCATGAGTTCTTCATCACAATCTCATCCTCATTTATACACCAATTTCCCCCCAAAACCACAATACCTCATCCACATATACACAAGAAGAAATTTAGTCATTTGATATTCTTGGAACTCACCACCGATGTACTCTTCCTCGTCATCTGTGGTCATTACACTGCCTTCACCAATTGCCGATACTATCGGAAATGCCAGAAGTCAAATTCAGACTAAAATTGACAACATATGTTACCAAATTTGCTGATGTTGTCTACCACAATCACCTTACAACGCCGTCTGACTTTGTTGGTGTTGCAGAGACATTCAATCAACATCTTTTCCTTTGTCATTCTTGCTGCTTCCAAAGACAAATTCGCCAGCCTGTTGTTCCTCATATAATAACTATTGCTATCTAGGGCAAGCTTGAAATCGGTGTAGAGACTGGTCAGGAAATATGGTGGTGGAGTATGGGTTTGACAGAAAAAGGTTGAAGATAGAGCCTCTTGTTTCTCATGAGAAGAGGTTAGGGTTAGGCTCTGAATTTAGGTACTAGAATAGATAGACGGTGGTGTTTCTGATTGAGAGAGAGAGGTGGTGTCGGGTGTGATGGTTTTGATGTGATTTGATATGAAATGGTACTAGGTTGAGGAAGAGAGAACGAAATACGGATAAAGAGAGATGAGACCGACAGAGTTAGGGTTGTCTTTGACAGGGAGTTGTTGGAGGTAGGGAGAAAATGGGACTGTTTCTGATGATAGTAAAAATTAAAAAGAGGGGTTTGGGGTCCGTTTGGGTGTAGATCATGAATACCCTGTTTTTGGTATTTGAGAGTGACTTTTGGGCTTAGTTTGTTTTCCATGTAGTTTCCCAAACATGAGAAGAATCTGAGTTCTGAACTTCGGCCCATTAGGTTATCAACTCTCAATGTTAAATGACACCTCCACTCCGATCTCTTGTTGTTGCGCATGCATCCCCTTATAAACTTCACTGAAATGTATAGCTTATCATGGTGTGATAACTTCCCATTGTCCATCCCTTCTTTGCTAACTCTATTTAGTCTCCTGCTATTACAAAGATCAGAGACTATTACCACATTTTTACTCGCAACGTATCAAGAAAAATAAAATACATAATTTGGCATAAATATAGGAAATTAATGCAGCAAGATACAGTAAACACCTTCAAAAAGATAATAATATATACAATATTAGGTGCCTATCAAAGATCACGTTGGTACCAACAATTCTACTAATATTTTGATTTCTTATAATGATGTAATGCTACAAATCTTTTATCTTATTATTTAATTACATGTTGTATTTGTAATTATTGTTTGTACTATTTTATTATGATTATATCTTGATTTACATAATTAAATCATGCATATACTATACAGAATGAAAATGATGTACCAAATCATGAACATCAACTAATAATATCGGAGCCAACATCAATCCGACCTCTTGACACGGGTTTTGTCGATTTAACAAATGCTTTTGCAACCGATCAGGTATGGAATTTTGCATATTCATTTATGTTAAAATGTAGTTATTTGATAGTTAGTATAATTAATTTTAAATATTTATTGGCCATTTATTGTAGTTATTTGAAAGTCGTCAAGACATGATTAATTGGTGTCAATCAGTCGGAAAGAAGAATTATACAGTTGTGATTATTAGAAAATCACATCAAAAACCGAACGACAAAGGGTCTTTCACCATTTTTTGCATGCGAAAGGTTCTGGTTGCATGTGGAGAAAATACAAAACAATTCCAAAGGGATCAATCAACACAGGATAAGAAAAACAAGAGCTGCGGGATCAAAAAAATGTGGATGTCCTTTTGAATTGAGAGGTACTTGTGTGGATGGAATTAAATGGATTGTGCGTGTGAAAAATGGAACATCCGGCATATGGAAACCTTACTGGTCATCCTTACCCGGGGAGGTTGACACCAAAAGAGACGAATCTTTGTATTGCATTGTCACTAAGTGGAAGTACCCCCCGCTCAAATATTAACTCACTTAAAGAAACTAAATTCTGATAATTGTTTGACAGCGACGACTATCTACAATTGTATGGTGAAATTCCGACTTGAATAATTGGCCGAAAGAACAAGAATGCAAAAGCTTTTGGAGTTATGAAACAAGCGCCGCTATGTTACATGGAACAAGAGAGAAGGTGGAACAAATGATGTGGTTCAATTGTTTTTTTTTCTCACCCCGAGGGTTCAACACTTGCCCAATGTTTCCCAAGTTTGGTCATCCTTGATTGTACTTACAAAACAAATCAGTGGAGTATGACATTGCTACATTTTGTCGGGGTCACATCTACAAATCATACTTTCATGCCTGGAGAGAAGACTGAAGACCATGTTTGGGCGTTGAGAAAGCTAAAAGATTTGTATTCCCCTAATTATCTTCCGTATTTATTTATCAGTGATGATGACCAAAAACTTCAAAAGGGTCTCGCGGAAGTATTTCCCGAAGCAACAAATCTTTTATGTGCATTCCACATCACGAGAAATGTATGTGCCAATTTCAAAACAAGTATGAACAAGGATACTCCAGAAGACCTTGAGAAGATAAAAGGAGACTGGGACGCTCTTTGGATTTTTGAATCGTACGCCATGTATAAAATCAACCTCGAATGTGTGGAAAGATCATGAGGAAAGAAGTACCCAAAGTGGATTTCTTATGTTAAGATATAATGGTTAGCTCGTAAAGAGAAATTTGTATGTGCATGGACTGATCAGATCAAACACTTCGGTCATTTGATTCGCAAAACCCATGGGTTGCCCTGTGCTTGTGAGATATCTAAATGTTATCGCATTGGTCAAACACTTTAGCTCGATTGTATTGATGAACATTGAAAAAACTCTTGTTGGTACCGGTCCATAAGAAGGTGGTAGGAGATGATTTGGACTCATAGTCTTACATGTATATGTTGTATAAACTTCTTCTCCTTTAAAAGGTAACCCGGTAATGCGTTAAACATCCTCAATTGTTGGATTCATTTCACCAAAAGGTAGATGATACGTGTTGGTCTCCGTATACCAACGCTCACAAAATGCATTAATAAGAGCGCGATCAATCTTATCATGGCCATACTTGATTAATGGATAGAAACCACTGTTTTGCACATACTCTTGAACTTTGGAACATTCTTTATCAATTGGACACATTATTTTTTACCATGTCTTGGTGTTGATGAAATTTAAGCAACGATCTTGGGTTTTTCCTTGGATTCTACGAAACAAAACAACAAATTATACACAATGGAGTAACTAACATTCACAAGAAATATATTAAAAAAATAAATAAATTAACGTACCGAGATTTCCCATACTAGTCGTGCAATGTGGTCTCCATAATAGCATAGAAGATGTGGATCAATCGGTTTCCCGGGGATGTCACTTACTTCAACCACCATTTTTCCTTTATACTCCATATCACCATCCTTGTTACTATTCTCATCATCATCATTATCATCTTTCTCATTGTCATGCTTGTATCCTTATCACCATTCTCGTCATCAACCTCGTCACTTTTTGCTTCATGATTATACTTATTCTCATCGTATTCATCCCTGTCTCTCTCTTCCAGTGTATCTTTGTCAATCTCATCCACAACTTCTTTACTTGGTGGTCGATCACCCCTTCGAACCGAAGATGAAGCCATTCTTGTCATTTTTTTTTGTAAACCTAAAAAAATAACATGGGAAATTAAATTATAAGAGGAATTCAATTCAAGTTTAAATTTTTATCAGCCTTATTTAAATTCATGTTTTTGCGAATTGATTACATGATGAAAAATGGGGGTAGTGTTCATTTCTTCTAGTGGGGTGTATTAAACCTTTATAAACAGGTTAGTTGGATTTTGGACTTTAGGTCCGGATGAGACACTGATTTTTATGAAACGAACAATAACCCATTGTTGAATTATAAAACTTTGAAACAGAAAAACCATGAGTAGTAAAGGAAAAAGAAATATAGGTAAGGAGGGAAAGGTACTGTATGCCTCTTCCAGCCTTACTCTACTTCGAAAATCATATTGTATATTGAACAATAGGCCATTGTATAATGCATTATACTACCCATCTACAACATATAAATCAATCTACAACGGATAAGGTGGCCAACTTCCAAAGGTACTGTATGTGTTTTCTAGCCTTACTCTACTTTGAAATTCCATTACCAAATATAAAAGTAGCTATGAAATGCACAAGGCATCATACTAAAGTTTAACACAAGTAGACAGTGATAGATAAGCTATAAGATCATCAATTGTTAATCTAATTTAGCTACAATTAATCATGTAAATTCCATAAATTTTCTCTTTGTCAATAACATTTCAGTACTTTGGCACAAAATCAAAAAAAAAAAAAACACGCACCTTTCTTTTGGGTTAAAAACTAAATTATACATATGCCTTACATGTATGCATCTGATTTAGACAATTTATCAAACACATGGAATGCAGAATCGTAACACTAACACTTCAATCAAAAAAACTCTGATAAAACTTTTCAATTATAAACTCATTGTATACCTATTAGTCTATAACTAATAAACATAATCTCAACAACAAAAATCTTATCTAAACAACAAAACCCCATAAAAATGAATTCTTCTCATTTGGGTTTCGATTTAAAATATAAAAAATTTAGTATAACTAACCTTGAAATATCTTGTGAAGTTAATTTGATTCTTTCTTCTTTGGTTCGTCCCATGATGATTTGATTGATTGATTTTTCGAACCAATTTTGAAAATAAATTTTAGGGTTTATAGCTAGAGGGTGTGGTTGGCCGGTTTTAAAAAAACAGAGTTTGTGAAAATCATTTTAGAATCTAGTTTAATAACTGAATTAACTGAGTTGGATCGTCTGAACTTAACTCACCTCTACTAAAACCTATTTATGCTAACTCGGTGTGGGCTATGATATGGAATATGGTTAATAAATTGAAAAATATTGTGGGATATGGTTAAAAGGAGCTATGGTTAATAAAGTGTGGGCTATATTTAAGAGAATCCAATAATAAATCGATTAATAAGATAGGTTGATTAGTGAATTGATAATCTGTTATAAGAACTAATGAGTTACCTATTTACCTTGTATTGTTTTAAAAGAATATTAATTCCCTAATTCTTTTTCTCTCCCTTTTTATTTTCCGATTTAGAATAAAAAAAGAAGACAACAAGTAAAAAAATAAATAAATAACGCATGGGTTGGAAAGAGTAAATAGGATTTCTTTATCTATGTAGATTTTATAAAACAATTTTTTTTGCTACCCCTTTAAATAGTTCAATATTGCCAGGAATACCAACAAACTATTTAACATAGGTGTATTCGATCAAGAGTTTTAAGGATAAGTGTATGATGAGTGCCAAATTGTGCATATTTATACACCTTTTTATTAGCATTTTACTCATCTTTTGCGCTTATAAATTAGATATTATCCCAGATTCTGTGTTTTCTTTGTTTTCAAGAATAAATATTTGTATTAATTAATTTTGTGTTTTTAGGTAATAAATAAAGCTCGGAGAAACTGAGGAGCCCAAAGAGCGAAGAATTGGAGTCAAGCGTCTATGGAGCAGATAGCCAAAGCTCACAAGCGCGAATCGGTTGCAACCCAACAAGGAAGACATGTGCTAGAGCTACCCACGACCCGAATCCGAATCCGTCTCATTCAGCCGTTAGATTTGATCTACCACCGCATCCAATGGTCGCCGCCTCCCGCACATCTTTACTCGATGCTCCTGCAACGCCAGATCGCTCCAAATCAACCCGAGCCGTTAAGATCTTCACTGCTATGATCCAACGCTCGTTCCATCAGTCTCATCGAACCTTGCTATCTCCGCCTCACAGCAAAACTACCAACCCCCTACACCTCAGTCGACCGTATCCATTTCCCCATTCCATTTCTCTTTCTTCTCCTCCCCGACAGAGAAAACCATCACACCATCACCCTCTTCTTCCCCGACCGAAAATGGCGAGCCATCACCTCCATCATCTCCCGCCACAATCACCCTAACTTCGCGTACCACCCTAGTTCGGTCTCTCTCTCTCTCGGCTTCTCTTCCCTAGAAGCTCGGTTGGAGATAGAAAAAACTAGGGTTTCTCCACGATCGATGCATGACTTGCGGCTGACAAATTGGCATAGGGAACATGGAGTTGCAGAGCCGATCATAGAGAGTATGGGTGAGAGTGGTTGCAGTTTATTTTAATTTTGATTTCGATTTTGAAGAAATTAGGGTTAGGTATTTTGGGTTGCATGTATAAATAGGAATTGTTGGTGGATGTTAGAATTATGCCTGGATTAGCGATTGCTTGATTAGGGTTAATTTGTAGTTGTTTTCATCTTAATTATGTTTTAAATTGATTTGCTAGGGTTGAGATGAAACCCATGATCTTACTAATTGTAGTTCATATTCGATAATTGCTCTTGTTGTGCTTTAAGGCTTAGGATAAACATAATTTGAACACTTCAACATATCACTTTCACGGTGTCTATCAAGTATTCATTGTAGTCGAGCACTTCTATGTTGATTGTGTAGCAATTCATACTTCATTGTTATTATTGATCCTTAGACTAATTGTGCCCGAGAAGACAATTAGTACTATGGAAAAATACTCTAATTGCAATTAGAATATCCATTCTAGGATAGGATTAGTCATCTAAGTAATAAAACCAATCTCACGTGATTAGTTGTACTATGACAAGACAGGCTAATACTAGGGGTTGTCTAGTTACCTTAGTTGATGAGAGACTACCCATTGAAACCCTGGATGAATGGCAGCCTTGCCATTACAAGGGACGAGAACGTTATTGAAGGTGAACCGAATTAGCTCGGATTAGGTGGTGAAGTCGACACCCTAGTGCTTTTATACCTTTGCCTTAGTTTAGAGTCACCATTCCAATATCGGGCCGCTTCGACAACCAATATTGTGTTACATACATTACTTAGAAACTCAGTCAAGCAAGCCTTAGATCATACAAAGCACCCCTCGTCTCTGTGGATCGACCCGTACTTGCCGCGTCTCCAATAGACGCCGTGCACTTGCGGTATTTCCGTAGGCCGTAAAATATATACACTCTCACGGGCCTACCAAGTTTTTGGCGCCGCTGCCGGGGACTTGGCGTGTGCCCTGCTAATTTTTGTGCTTGTCTTTACTGAGTTCATATCCTCCTGTACATATTCACCTTGATTTTTTTTGCTTTTAGCTTTGAAATTTTAGCATCTGTCTATAACTTAGTTTCACTTGCATTCTTTGTTTGTAATCCTGTCTTAGTATAACTTAGTTTCATTTTTTTTTTGTAGCTTTGCATCTCAGAATCTTAGTTAATCATTTTATATTCTCGCATTGCAATTTTTTTTTTTCATCATTATTTGCATTGTTGTTATTTACATTGTAATCTTTAGCTTCAGTAGTCAGCTGTTAGTGTAACTTTTATCTCTTGCATTTCATCTCAGTTAGCTGCATTCTCATCTGCAGTTTCCTCATTGCATCTCGATTAGCTTGCATTCTCACCCGTAGTTGCATTCACTACCTTAGCCGCATCTTGTGCACACCCTTCCCTTTCAGGTCAAGTAAATTTCAGTTGCATTTGCAAGTATTCATTCCATTTGCTGTAGCCTGCACACTTTTGAGAACTGAAAATCTTCATTGAGTTAGAGCAGGTACCCCCTGTGCTGCTGTGGAGCAACTGAACCAGCCCAGGGAAACCAAAGAAAAGGCGCAGAAACTGAGATACCAACATGTGCTGTGCAACTCTCTTGCTAAGCTGCTGAGCAATTCCTGCACTTCAGGTGCTCGCTGTGAGCTGTGCAACCAAGGAAGAGGAGAAAGGAGCGGGCGGTGGTAATGTACCTCGACCTTGCTTGAATGAATGAAAATTATAACCATGAGCATCTGGTCACCTTGTGCATAAACCACATGTAAGCCATTACAGACTGTTTCTTTGCCTTGCCTTGGAATTTTAAGTTAGCTGAGCATAACGCAGCCCCGTTCTTCAGCCTTGCCTTGGTTGATAGCCGTGGTGCGCAACCTTGACCTTGAGCCGCATCCCGTCTTTGTTAAACCTACCCCCCGTGTGGAATATGTGCATAACCCTGTGAGCCTTGTGAGTTGTTTATGCTAAACCTTGCTTAAAAACTTGTATGAGCCATCTACACTCTAGAGGGAACAATTGAGCCAAGTTCCACTGTGAATGTGTGAACCATCTGTGCATTTTGAGTATTGTGTTGTTTAACCATTGTGCAACACATCTGTCCTGTGAGCCATCTGCCATGTGCATGAGCCCTGTTTGCCATTTGCCAGAACCTTAGTGAGCCATTTGCATAAACCCTGCAGCTGTGAGACTGAAATTATTGAGCAATCTGCCCTGTAAACTAGTGCTGTGTGCTGTGTTGCAAGCTGCAAATTGTGCTGTGCTGTGCTTGCCTGACTTGCACACTACCTGAGCACACTCTTGTGCATCTGTGCATTTGTTATCTGTATTGCTTTGCACTTGCCAAGCCCCTGAGCTTAGCTGCAAGCCTGCGCAACTCTTCAGCCCCTGTAGCCGAGAGCTTAAGCTGCAACTGCTGAGCATAACCCTGGTTGAGACTTAAGCATAGCCCGAGCCTATACCTCTGCTCATCTGGTCTGTCAACTGAGTCTGTGAGAGACTTGTCTGTGAGTCTGAGGCTGCTCATCTGCAAAACCCAGTTGAAGTCAACTGGGCTGGTTGCCATCTGCTTTTCAAAATTTTGTTGAATCCCATCTGCAAAACCCAGTGAAGCCCACTTATCAAGCTAACTATTTTGAATGTTCAGCCCACATCAACCCACACAACTGGGCTGCTAACTTACCCGCCTAAACTGAAGCCCACATCTGTTGGGCTGTACACACAGCCCACATAACCAAGCACAAGCACCCTGGGCTGAGCTTTCTCACTGGGCTGCACAAGCAACCTGGGCTAACACAACTGCTGGGCTGTCTAGACAACCACTTGGGCTTACACCGAACCCAACTCAACCTAAACTGGGCTGTGTAGTTTTACAAATCCTGGGTTTCAAACAGCAAATCCCAAACAAACCAAATTCCCACAAAAACCAAACAACAAGCCCACAACAAACCAAACCCAACAAACCAAATGAAACCCAATAAACCAATCCCATTCAAACCAAACTGAGTCCACTACAACTGGGCTTTGAGTTCAATTTGAGTATTAAATCATGTCAGGATCTTGGTCCGCAACTAGGGATACAAACAAATCCCTTAGAGAGCTTGCTTACGGGCATGCTTCACAATATGAACCCCTCACAGACCATAGTGATTTTAGGGACTCTTATGAGCCTTCTCAGGGCCCTGACCTTCAATATTCATACCCTAATCATTATAACCACATGTATCAGTCATCACAGTGGGGAGATGAACAATTTTATACTCCCCCAACTCCTTGCTTGCAATCAATAATGGAAACGCTCATGGAGCAAAATGCTAGACTTGAATTGAATGCAATGCATAATCATCCATATAGCAATATATCTGAATTTCCCTTCTCTAGTGAACCACATGCACAACCATACAATGAATATCCATATGAGGAATGCATACCCACTAGTGAAAACTCTCCTTTCATTGAACAACATAATGAAATTCTAGAATTGACTCAACACATTGAGCAATATCAAAAGTCAACTCGACCAAAGGTTTGAGAGTTTAGAACTCAAAATGAGTCAAATCCTTGATGCACTAAATGAAAAAAGGGAGGAATTTCAAGGTGAAATGAATGTTAGGGAAATGCAATTGTGCTATGATGATGATGAGGATGAATATGATATGTTAGAAGAGCATGTGTACACTGAAAATGTAGTAGAATCTTTTGGTTCAGAGACGTTAGGCGTCTCTTCTGTGAACCCTATGAATGATGTTTCTTCTGATATTCATGCATGTGATGTTGTTGTGGAACCTGTGGATTTGTTTTGTGAAAATAAACATGATTTACCCTCTTCTGACTTTAGGAAAGTGTGTGATGGTACAAATGATTTTATCCATGAAAACAACCTAGATGTACCTAACCTCTCTCCTGAGTCACAAATTGAAACTCCTTCACCCAACCTAGGTGTAGTTTGTCACAAAATTGCAAAACCAACTTTTCTAAAAATGCCTAATCTAGGCCTAGAGCTTTGTGCTTCCCAAGTCCTCTTGGACTATTTTGCAGACAAAGTATAACACTCTTAAGGAGCCACAGTTGGAATATGTATGTCTCTTTGTAATTAGCAAAACTCATTTTGAGTTAGACCTTTTGCATGATGTACCTTTAAAATTGCAAGATTTTGTTCTCACAAACACACTGTTCACAAGTTTAGGTTTGGGGAAACTCCTTCTCATTTGCGGTCTTACTTGCACTCTCATATTATATTTGTGTAAGGCTGTTAATGTGTGTACATATTTTCTATTGGGTTGATCCTCAACTCTTTAGATTTGTTAGTTTATGGTGAATTTTCATTGTATATATCCAAAGTAGGACTTGTTAAATTTTTTTCTTTTCTTGTTTCGGTTGAGTCTTCTTGCACATATATTATGCTAATCCGATATGATCTCCGTTGAGAATATTGGATTCTAGCCTTGACGAATGAAGCTCAACCTTGCTCCCGCCGACATACCGGTAATCTCTTCCCTTTTATCTTATCAGCATAGTTCTCGTGGTACGTGATTGTTTAAATTTTTCCTATCTGTGACACATTGAGGACAATGTTTGATTTAGGTTTGGGGGTGCATTTGCTTTAGAGTTTTTAGTTTTTATTTTGCATTTAGAGTTTTTAGTCTTTTATTTTACCTCTTATTTTAAAAAAAAAAAAAAAAAAAAATTGAAAAACTCAAAAATTTGCATAAAAACCTCCAACTTTTAGAGATTTTAGAGTCACTAGCATGCTTCTAGCTATGTTTACATAGAGAATCTGACCGAAATAACGAAATTGGAAGTACTGGGAGAACGCAATCGGGTTTCTTAGTTGATTAGAGCGTTAAAGTTGGATTTAACCATACCGGGAGGGCGAATTAGGTGTCTTTGTTTAGACATTCGGTAGTAGAATTGTGATCAACCATAGTGGAGACTACCCATTTTACATCAAGCGAGGTACCGACCTTCACTCTTTGTGACTTTCTAGAAAAGCTTTTAGAGTGTGTGTCACCGTACGTAAATTCCGGGTAGGAATGGTGAGCTACCCAACTTCGCACCACTTTCAGCACTATTTTTGATCTCTTGAGTGCTAATTCCGTCAATCATGAGGGTGACGTCTAAAGATGAAAACTCCTTCTAAATACCGATTTGTAGTTAGCATCACTCTCTCTCTCAATCAAAGAAGACCCATAGAAACACATCATCGTCAAGAAACGGAGCAAAGATCGTAATATTTGAAGAAAAGTTGATATAGTCCAAAGTTATGTACAACAAAGAAAAATAGGATGAGAATTAATAAAATTTATAAAATCAAGACAATACAAGTTGTGGAAAAATTGAGTGATATAGTCCTTCACCCATGGAGTTAGTTGTTTCATTGTTTTTATTTTCTTTTCATGTAAAGTAAATTATAAAGTCAAAAAAAAAAAAAAAAAAAAAAAAAAAAAAATTCAAAAAAAAAAAAAATTCAAAAAAAATTCAAAAAAAAAATCAAAATCAAAAAAATAAAAAAATAAAAAAATAAAAAAATAAAAAATAATATTGTAGTTCATTTTTTATTTTTTATACCACCATGGTAATGAAGAGTTCAAGAAGAAAAATCCAAACAACAAGGAAATTGAGTATAAAAGTTAAAAATTGTCAAGTTTTGTGAAGTTTAGAAGTTCGTCATCAACAAATTGAAGACCGAAGACCGAAGATTGAAGACGTTTCTATGGTTTCTTATGAGAGAGTGATATTATTTGCCGATCGGGTGAGAAGTGAGTGAGTACTCCCACCCCTTACTAATGGTTGATTTCCTTTCTTAGAGATCATTAAAAAAGATTCTTTTTGTCCACACTTCTGTGGAGTCTCCAGAAATTATTTCGGAAGGTTATCCTTCTTACCTACAACGTGTGCGGGATTTCTCTCTTTATTCCTGCTCGCACACATGAGAGACTAAAAAGCGATCTTTTTGAGTGCAATTATCATAAAACCCTAATGGTGAGGCAGAAGTTGAGACTTATGATCACAATCGAATCCGAATTCTTTCTTATGGTATGGTTACTTCTCGCTCAGCACTTAAGGATGAGAATGCGTTCTTTGGTAGTTCTAACTTCATGTTACTAGCACGAAAACTCTATGTCCTCATAGCTTCTTGGATGCTTGAGACTCTTTTACACTCTGAAGTTGGAGAAGGTTTTGTGGGTACACCTCTTGTAAACCCTCACGAGACTATAACTCGTCCACTAGGGACACCTAGGGGTTTAAAGGCTTAGTGCATACGCTAAATGCACTCGAGAGACCTGCGACAGGGGTATAGTTAGGATTTCCTAATTTCTGTTTCACTTGAGGACAAGTAAAATTCAGGTTTGGGGGTATTTGATGAGTGCCAAATTGTGCATATTTATACACCTTTTTATTGGCATTTTACTCATCTTTTGCGCTTATAAATTAGATATTATCCCAGTTCTCGTGTTTTCTTTGTTTTCAAGAATAAATATTTGTATTAATTAATTTTGTGTTTTTAGGTAATAAATAAAGCTCGGAGAAACCGAGGAGCCCAAAGAGCGAAGAATTGAGTCAAGCGTCTATGGAGCAGATAGCCAAAGCCGCGCGCGAATCGGTTGCAACCCAACAAGGAAGACATGTGCTAGAGCTACCCACGACCCGAATCCGAATCCGTCTCATTCGGGTCGTTAGATTTGATCTACCACGCATCCAATGGTCGCCGCCTCCCCGCACATCTTTACTCGATGCTCCGTAACGCCAGATCGCTCCAAATCAACCCGAGCCGTTAAGATCTTCACTGCTACGATCCAACGCTCGCTCCATCAGTCTCATCGAACCTTGCTATCTCCGCCCCACAGCAAAACTACCAACCCCTACACCTCACCGACCGCATCCATTTCCCCATTCCATTTCTCTTTCTTCTCTCCCCGACAGAGAAAACCATCACACCATCACCCTCTTCTTCCCGACCGAAAATGGCAGAGCCATCACCTCCATCATCTCCTGCCACAATCACCCTAACTTCTGCAGTACCACCCTAGTTCGGTCTCTCTCTCTCTCAGCTTCTCTTCCCTAGAAGCTCAGTTGGAGATAGAAAAAACTAGGGTTTCTCCACAGTCGATGCATGACTTGCAGCAGCAAATTGGCATAGGGAACATGGAGTTGCAGAGCCGATCAGAGAGAGTATGGGTGAGAGTGGTTGCAGTTTATTTTAATTTTGATTTCGATTTTGAAGAAATTAGGGTTAGGTATTTTGGGTTGCATGTATAAATAGGAATTGTTGGTGGATGTTAGAATTATGCCTGGACTAGCCAGTGCTTCAATTAGGGTTAATTTGTAGTTGTTTTCATCTTAATTATGTTTTAAATTGATTTGCTAGGGTTGAGATGAAACCCATGATCTGTTACTAATTGTAGTTCATATTCTGATAATTGCTCTTGTTGTGCTTTAAGGCTTAGGATAAACATAATTTGAACACTTCAACATATCACTTTCACAGTGTCTATCAAGTATTCATTGTAGTCAGAGCACTTCTATGTTGATTGTGTAGCAATTCATACTTCATTGTTATTATTGATCCTTAGACTAATTGTGCCCGAGAAGACAATTAGTACTATGGAAAAATACTCTAATTGCAATTAGAATATCCATTCTAGGATAGGATTAGTCATCTAAGTAATAAAACCAATCAGTGATTAGTTGTACTATGACAAGACGGATAATACTAGGGGTTGTCTAGTTACCTTAGTTGATGAGAGACTACCCATTGAAACCCTGGATGAATGGCAGCCTTGCCATTACAAGGGACGAGAACGTTATTGAAGGTGAACCGAATTAGCTCGAGATTAGGTGGTGAAGTCGACACCCTAGTGCTTTTATACCTTTGCCTTAGTTTAGAGTCACCATTCCAATATCGATGCTTCGACAACCAATATTGTGTTACATACATTACTTAGAAACTCAGTCAAGCAAGCCTTAGATCATACAAAGCACCCTCGTCTCTGTGGATCGACCGTACTTGCCGCGTCTCCAATAGGCACGCCGTGCACTTGCGGTATTTCCGTAGGCCGTAAAATATATACACTCTCACGGGCCTACCAGTGTATATTCTTGTTTTACATGAAATATATGGATTTATAAAATTTCATTATATATTGAAATTTATTGTCATGGTCTTCTAATAAATTGATTGAAATTTATTGTCATGGTCTTCTAATAAATTGTGTTTCTAGCTTGCACATAGTTAAAAGAGGTAAAACAAGTTACCAAGTTCATGGGTTTGCTATCAAAGTGAGTTTTTTTGATTAAGATGAATACGTGGGTACTTTTTTTGATTGACATTTCTTATAAAACCGGGAAAATTGAAAACGCAAAATTTGTTTTGATGATTTAACAAGGAAATCGATATGACTTGAACGACTATAATAATGTAAAATTATGGGTAATCTTGTGAAGTGGTAAGACTAAAGTTTATTTGCAGTTGTCTCACTGAATGAGGGAAATTGATATCATTCTCGATAGATAGGTTATCTCGAGTGTTATGTTCATGATAGAAATGCTCTCTCAAGAATCCATAAAATTCTCTTCCCATAGCTATAGATTTGGAGAAGGAAAAAAAAAAGATATTTTGTTCCATAATTTGATCAGGAAAATTCACAGAATTCTTGGATCATGAAGACATATAATAAACTGAATACCAAAGATTTTTTAGGAACATTGAAATATCTAATTTGAATACCTCATATTTTTGTGGAATTATATATCCATGATTTTAAATGCCTCGGATTTGTATAAAACTATATAATTCTACTCCACGGATTTATATAAATTCTCATTTATCTATAAATTGAATACACCCTTAAAAAGGTTTTGACTTTTTTGTTCAAAATTTATATCATTAATCCAATATTTCTTACGGAAATGCTACTCTAAGTCCGATCCAACACCCCACTCAGCGCCCAGATGACATGGCGAGACAACTCCGGCGAGAAAAATAGAGAACACGTCAGTCCTCGATTTAACCGTGTTTGACCCAAAATTTTGGCGAAAACCAAATGTTTTGGGCGCGAAACCCAAATGTTTATGAAAATTGAATTGTTATTTTTCTTTTAAAGTCCACTTTCTTCCGATTCTTTTATCAATTATGAGGGAAAATTCATTTCCTGCTCATGAACTAAATAGAAGACTAAAACATACTCGCCATTGATAACTAAATAATGGTGCTCCTAAACGAATTAAATGGAGAATCTTTGAAGGCAAAAGGAAAGGTGAGTTAGAATTTTCGTTAATGTATGACTAATTTGATGTAAGTTTTTCTATTTAATTGTTAGGGTTTATGTAATTCAATTCAAAAATCGTTCCAATCAAGTATAAACTGTGTCTTGCTCAAAAATTATGTATTGCTCACTAACTGTTTGAACAAATGTCTAACATATGTAATGAAGTTTTTGATATGAATAAGTCTATACCGTTCTTAAGATAAATGTTTCTTTGTGATAGGAGAACTTCTATGACAAGTCTGATTGCATCGCTACCAAAGGAGATGGAGATGGAGATGGAGGTGGACCAAAAGATCCCCAACTTGGTATGAAATTTAAAAGTACAACTGATGCATATGAGTTTTATAAAAAAATTGCACAACAAAATGGATTTCCTGTTATGAAAAGCTCAGTTAAGAAGAACATTCTAGGAGAGATAAGAAGCTATACATTTACTTGTGCTCGAGCAGGTAAATGTGATAACACCGGTGAGAAACCATTAAACCCACAAGTTACTATTAAATGTGAATGCCCAGTTAGGATAGTGATAAGGCTAGATACTTTAGTTGGGTATGTGATTAGCAAGGTTGAGTTGGTTCATAATCATCCACTAAACCCTGATGATTCTAGATTTTTTCGTTGTAATCGGTATGTTAGCGCCCATGTAAGGAATCAGATTGATCTATTTGATAGAGCAGGTGTTAGGGTGAACAAAGTCTACAATATATGCAGAAATGAACATGGTGGTCCTGAGAATATGACTTGTTCACCTAAAGATTGCAGAAATATGGTTGATAAACTAAGGCGTATAAGGCTTAGGGAAGGAGATGCTGCTGAGCCAGAAAAGTACATTATTAGAAAAATATGACTTGTACACCCGTCAAGGAATAGAGTTACTACCAGAAAAATATATTGTTAGAAGATGGAGAAGAGATGTGAAAAGATCTCACACATTTGTGAAGGTTAATGTCAATTTCTGGGGGAATACTGTTGAGCGCGAACGTTATAATAGTTTGACTATTTTATTCAGTGAGGTTGCAGACATGGCAGTAGAAAATGATGTTGAGTTCGATAGTATTAAGCAGTGGTTAGTCGCGAAACTGTATATGTTAAAGAAACAAAAACAAAGTGCTGAGAATGAACCAAAATGCCTTTTCACCAATTAGAGTAAAGAAGGGGAAGAAGCAGATGTGATAGAAAATAGCGGGGGACGAAAAAGATTTGCATGAAGAAGCCATGGATGCAGTTGGAGTGGGTGTACTTGATCCACACCGTAATAAACATAAAGGCATACCACGAAACACGACATATAAATGTACATGGAAACCCAGTAACAAGGCCAATGTTGCAAGTGTACCTAATTAAGGGGATGGAGATGTAGCTTTGACAGTTCCTACTATGCCGAAAAAAACCGAGGCAGACCTCCAGGTAGCAAAAATAAGAACCAAAATATAAACACCAATCTGGCAGAAGATGTAATTGTGCAGGTAAATTACGTGGCTTAGCATCCTTCTATCAATTATAATTTTGTCTCATTACATCACTTGGTAATCTCAAACAATGTTTTATTGCATCAATCTCAAACAATGTATGCCACACAAGAGAGTGTCGTGTCCAATGGAGTACCAACACAAGCGCATTTATACCAACCATGGGGATTATATCCGATTCCACATTCAAATTATGCAGGACCGCCGATGGTAAGATATTAGATAAATAACAATTTCTTATTTTCAGTTACATCACTTTGTAATAAACTGGAAACTTTGGTAGTTTGCATAAAGAAAAAAAGAACAAAATATAATTGAACTTGTTGTAGTTATTTGTAGGACCCGAATGCAGTGACTCAAGGGTCGTCGTTTTCTTATCTGTCTGTGGTGCTTAATCCATGGATGTATGGAGGACAATTTGGTTAACCATGGAGGACAATTTTGTTAACCAAGAGAGTAGTACATGATATTGAACCTGGTGATGATTTTTTTTTTTTTTGGGTGGGATGTCCAATGTACTCCGTAAGATGAGGTATGCTGGAGTTGCAGAGAAGAAAAACTAAAGGTCCCAATAGTAATTGGAACTCAGTAGTAGTTACTAGTGTTACTGAGCAAAGCTTTTTTAGTTTTTTGTTCTAGCTTTGTTTTTGGATTCGGAAATTGAAACTCAACCTTTGTTTTTGAATTGTAGAGATACCTTTGTTGCATTTCTTAAGTAAAAAAAGTACTGGTCATATGTATTGCAATAGTTTACCTAGTGTTATGTTAGTGGTGCTAACGGTACCAGTTGCTGCGAGTTATAAGGAGTATTTGTTAGTGGTTTGTTTATCAACTTTGGATTGCCTATATAAGTCATAGTCTATGTATATATTATGTATGAAGTTTACATAATATCCCTGCTTCCTTAGTTTGCACTCGGGTTGTCATGCATTCCAAATGGGCGTCTAAGTCCCATCATATGAATTGGAAATGTGATGCCTCTCGTTGTGAAGAAAAAAAAAAACTAAATTTAGCATTACAGAGTACTTATATAAGTTAGAGTCTTAGAGACATTCTGTCAAACAATTATGGAGCAATACATAGTTACATAGAGTTACACAGACGAAAAGCCTACTAAATCAGTTCCATTAAATAGAAAAAGAACAGCAACCAAAGTATTTGATAAGAATTTGGGTAACCATTACATTCACAGTCGAAAGAACAACATCTTTTGAGAAACTTCCTCTTTTCTCTTCATCTTGATTATTGATGTTAAACCTCCCTTCAAAATAATCAAAACGGTAGATAAATGAAAGAGAAAATAACTCCATTGTTTGGAGTTGTTCATGAACATGAACTGAATTTTTCCTGATAAACGGATCTAAAGAAAGTGGACATAGAAAGAAAAGTAACATTTCAAATTTAGAAAAAATTTGGGTTTCCGCCAGAATTTTGGATCAAAAGGGGTTAAATTTGAAATGACGTGTTTTCTGCTTTTTCTGCCAGGCTGTTTCGCCACGTCATTTGGGCGTTGAGTGGGGCGTTGACTAGGACTTAGTGTAACAATTCCGTATTTCTTAACGAAAATATAAATAATTTGTGCATCCATGCACAAGATAACGCCCAAACATTACATTGCGAACGTGCAAAAACAATTAAAAAAATAAGAGAGATGTTTTGAACTTGCATTGGAGAATGAAATTTAACATAGATATACCAAACATGCATTTATTGAGAGTGAAATTTTACAATATCCAATGCAAGTCAAAACATCTTTCTTATTTTTTTAATTATTTTTGCACGATCCCAATGCAATGATTGGGCGTTATCTTGTGCATGGATGCACAAGATAACAAAACCCATTAAGGATCTAACATATCCAAATAAAAAGGCAAAACTGATCCGTCATCGTGACGTCAGATTTTCCCAAGAACTTCAGATGCAATTTAGTGATTTTTTATATCAATTCTTGGAACTCCTTCTCAATCATTAACAACTTACTAAGATTCTTCATTGTTCTTCTTACTAATTGGTGCATCTCCATTACAAGATTCAAACGTAAATACTTTCAGAAAACTAAAATCATCATCACTAGCATTCAAAGTATCAAAAACAACTTCAAATATATCCCAACCCCGCCTGTCTTTCTTACAGACCTACAATTTGATACCCATCACCCAATTTACAATCAAATATCCCAGTACCAAGACATCACTGATCTAAACAAACATATACCTACCATCATCAACTTCACAAAAAGCAATACCATTACTTGTTACCCACAAAAAGGAACAAAAACTTCACTTACCAAAACCGGCCGAAAAGAAAGCACCACCAAAAAACTGTTTACCAATATCATCAGCAAAATTCAAAAGATAAGGAGTAAGCATAGATGTAGCCATCTGGGAAAAAACTTTTTAATCATAATCAAACTTTTTTCAAAGTCTGAAAACTTGGCCTCCCTCTATACCCCGAAAGAGAACTTTAATAGTCCTCCTCATCATAACTCCAGTCCTCCACATTCTCCTCATATCGTTCACTGCAGCTGCTACCTGACAAAGCAGGGGATGTATCACTATCTCCTAATGATGAACTTTCATCATCCTCTTCATCACTGGACGCTTCAGGGAGATCCTCATCAGAATCACTGGAACAAGCAACTCGAGGGTGAATTATCACAGGAACTTTCTTCTCAACCATGGGTTCTCCTTCATGCATGGTCCTGGCAAATATCTTTGGATTGGCTCTCTCAAACTCAAAACTCCTTCGTAGCTTCCAATCAAGATATTTCTCCATCTTTATCTAATCTTCAGCAGCACCAGAATCCTCCTCACTGGTATTTATCTCTTCTAATGGGTACTCAAATCCTGCATCAGATCCTCCCTCAGAGTCACTTTCAGTCGTACTGCCATACTTTGGACCTTTCTGATACCTTTCAGATCGCTCCTCTTCCTTCCGATCAACTCTTGCAAAATGATGTGGTAACCATGCACAATAGAGTGATTCAATTTCTTCTTCTTCTCTTCTCTTCTTCTCATCCTCTTCTCTTTGTCGTTGTGCCTCTTCACTTGCACGCCTGTTTATCTCACTTTGAACTTCATCTCTCAATCTCATTAATTCATCCATTGGAAGTGAAAAAGCTTGAGTTTTGGCTAATTGGTATTGATCAGAAGTTGCAGCAAAAGCCGGAATGGGGTTACTGGAACTTGCCATACTTAGAGATCCTATACCTAATTTTTCCTTCTTCTGGTAAAATTGTTAATGGTTATGCTAATCTCATCCAAAACCATCCTTTTAAAGGCAAAAATGCTTTCATTAACTGCCATTTATGGCCTTTGGTAATCAGTCCCGTCGCTTGGTTACTCACGCCCCTTCAAAGCCATGCATACTCCATCCAACTTCCTCATCATAATTACCCTATAAATCCTTATTTTCAACACATAACCTCTTCATTACCCATAACTTCCCATGGAACTGCCTTCAAGTGGTGCATTGGTAGGTCATCTAACTCTTACAAAGTATTTTGGGGTCTAATTAAAATTTTATGTTTTATGCAGACTAGGAGAATGCAGTATCAGTCGAGAGGCACCATTGCGGTCTGGGGCATGTCTGCCAGATGGGTTACTAGCTCTAAAACCAAATCTATGCCACCTATTGAACCACAACAATCCCTTCAAATCCATCAACTACATCATAAATTTTCCCCCCATTCCCATCTTTACTCCCCATTTTACATCTCTACTACCATTATTACGTTTGGCAGTTTGTACTACCATACCTATGTCTATCAAACAAAAGACAAATGATAGACACATTTTTGTGTCAAATTTGTCTCGCTTCTATAAATTGATAGTGCTCATTTTTGTACTTATTATGGTATTTTATGTGTGTGTAGGTATTTTTGGCCAATAAAAAATTTTGGAATAATCGACTCGAAAAGTTGTCTAAATTAAACACCCGGAGGAATTATTATTGACACCTGGTCGGTTGTCAATCCGTCAAATATAATTTCACTTTCTCAATCAACTAGATATAAATATAGTATGCGATAAGAAAGAGTTCGTATCCACAGAGAGGCTTTCGTTGTTATAAAATTTCAGTTTCTAAGTAACCACGGGGTATGTTTGTTGTATTTAAGCAAATAAAAGTAATTGAAAGCAAAGTAAGTAATTCGAATTATCAATAAGGAGAAGATATTGGTCACGGGATAGTATCATTCACAAACATGTATTTTCATCAATGATTAGAATTGGTATTTTAATCTCGTATTTATTAAAAGTCCTAGGATACCTTGATCGCAAGTATAACCCGTTAATTCCCTGTTTTCATCACAACCACATTAAAAGATGCATATGTGAATTCTTCGTAGAAAGCAACCTAAAGTGTAAAAGCACAATTAAGTTTAACTCCCTAAAAGCATTAAGTTTTATGGAATAAGACTCATCAATGCAAAAGAATGTGTAAAAGCACTAAACGTTTTAACAAAAGTTATGATTCACTTGTGATTAGTAGGATATATCACTACAAGCACTAACCACAATTATGCTACTTAGAATCAGGGATAAACAACTTTTTCGTATTGAAAACCCTAATATAGCTCTAGAGATGAACACAAATCGGATTGATTCCGGATTCAACCTAACAAGTTTTCAAATCTTAAAACACTATTAATTGTGAATCACAAACAATAATTACTGAGACAAAACTAATTCATTGAATCAAAAGCATGTTGAGAAATCAACTTTTATCCCATAACCAATAAGATGTTTAGCTACTCATAGCTATGGAGTTCATCATAATCAATATTCAATGATAAAATAATGAAGAAGAAGAACAAAAGCAAACCCTAGAAGCGTAAACAAAACGGCTCTCCAAAATTCCAAGAATAAGATATATTATAAGTTGTAGAAGACCTTCCCTTTATAGCTTTTCTCCAACTTCTAAAATTAGGTCTAGTCTTCAAAGTCCATTAGATGAAAATCCACCAAGCTCATAAAAAGGAGAGACCCATGTAGAAAATACGCCCCAAAAGTGGTCGCCGGAAATCTGGTATTGTGGCCGGAAATTGGCTGGAAACGTCGCCGGAAGTCGGTTCAGGTGACCGGCAAAGTCCGCCCGGTCACTGGTCAACGGGTCGAAACGGTCGGGTCAACGGGTCAACTCAGTCGGGCCGAGTCAAACCGAGTCGGTTCATGAGTCGAACCCAGTCAAACCGAGTTAGACCCAGTCGGACTCACCGAGCCGAGTGACCTTGGTCACAGACAGACTGCGAACTTGTAGCACAATCATTGTGCTTCATCCATCATGGCTTGCATTGCCACTTACCAACCAGCTAAACCATTTTCTTGTCTTCAACAACTCCAAAGTTCTTGCACTGATTAAAGCCATATTACATCTTCAATCAATATTGCAAAGATCATTACATTCTCGCATTTCAACCTTCGCAATCCCATTACCATTCTCAATCTCCTCCCAGTCAATTGCAACCAACCACCTGCTCAATCTTAGTTTGCTCCATTGCAGCCAACGACAACCCTTAAACTTTAACGACCACCTGTGCTAAACCAACAACGCAGTACCACCTTCTTGAGCCTAGTCTCACAAAGCAGACATCTCGGACCCTTTCATCCACTTGAGTCAGAATCGCAAGTTGTCTTGCTCATTTCAATATCAAACTTTCTTATTCTAAACCGATGCAAGAAACTCGACCCACCTAGCTCCATAATCCAGTCCGGACACCCGCAACTTGATATCGCCACCAACTCCATCACAAATGGAAGCAACATCAATCTCACTTCCACCATTGCCCGACTCTAACTCAGTTCACCAACTCAAATCACCAACACCGCACCTAAACATACATCTATCCATGCTCAAAGATCTCCGCAATATAGCCAACCGCAATTCCGCCATCTCCAACGCTTTGCAACCTAGCAATTGCACAACCACATATCACCCTGTGTCACACTTTCATAACTACAACTCCATCTCGGTCGAACCACTGTTCATCTCATTGCCGGCCTTAGCACTGAGCCGCACAACTCGCAATCCCAAACTGCTCCACCAAAGACCACTTTCCAGACTCAAAGCCATCTCCAAGCCACAACAACACTAATTCAATCATCCGAGTCCAATCAAACTTCAAACCCCATGAGTCTGAGCAGCTCAAATTCAACCCATTCTGCCATTTGCTTCAAAACTGAATTCAACCAAAACACATTTATTCAATCTCCCCGTAACAGTAGCAGCAGGTCTTCTAACTCCATTCTAACCTAGCCATTGCACCACAGTTCGGAGCGGACCATCTCGTATTCAGCCATTACACATCAACATCGCCACTCGTAACCCAATTATGTGTTTTTCTTCAATCGATTCATCTCTCGAATGACATCGAACCCATCTCTCGGTGCAACTCCAAGAGCATCCAAACCACGAATCGACAGCGGCTCCAACTCATTAACTCGATCCTACTCGATCTCCATTTCACTCCCTATTAGAATCACGGACCCATTATTCTTCTAACGGCCGAGTTGAATCTCTCTCGTGATCTTCTTCATCTCCATTTCCACTGAAATTTTCGAACCCATCCGAGCAATAGCACCATTAACGGCATCGCCTCTGTAACCCATCTCTAACCACAAAACCCTTTTAATCTCTTCCTCTCGTGTTGTTAACGACACTTCATTCAAACACAAGACCACCAACACTCCCTTCAATTGAATCTCGATTTCTCTGAGACAACAACGCTTAACCCTAATTTCTTTCATCAGCAGCTCTATCTCCTTCTTCCCAGATTCGAACCCCTTGATTCTCTGAGCTCTTTCTCCACTCTCTATTCTCGAGGTTTCAACAAAGACCATGACCGCTTTTAGCTTCGATTTCAGTGAGGTGAATGATTGAGATGAAATGTCTGAGAATAACTTCTCGAGCTAGGGTTATAGGAGTAAGGTTATTCAGTGTCTGGTCACCGTGATAAGGGCTACACAGCTAGCAGCCCCTTAACCTTGGCTGGTCTGTATTTAGTGCTCCTCCAAGAGTTACCCCTTAACCTGGACTGGGCTCCAAATAGTGTTCACCCCTAAAATGACAATTTTGCCCTTTTGGCTCAAATAGAGTAATTTCTTCTTCTTTTCCTCTGTGCGACTCCATAGTAGCTATAACACTCAAAACAAGCGTAAAATACATAATTTACAAGAAAAATAGCAAAGAAAGCATAAACAATAGATAGTAAATAGGATGTATTCTACACCCTATCAACACCCATTATTTGGATAAGGGGCACCCTCATGGCACTCCCAAGACACATGCTATCGGCACCCCTACTCTGGATAGGGGGCGTCTCATTTTCTTCTCCGTTTGAAATACTTTTTGGCGGGAAATCAAAACAGCATACATGCAGATTAGGGCTCGAGTTTTGGCATGGATTTAAGGAGATTCCATCTCAGAATTTTATTGGGCTGGACTTCCTAGAGCATAACAGGGTTGGTACCATCGATTGGATCGTATGAATTGGGCTGGATAAGCCGGAAAAAGGAAACAGAGGTGTGGAGCTTCACGGGTATCCTGATTCGGTAGTTGGAAGATATTTGGCCGGATTTTTCTTGTGTTATGGATTAGTATAACCCTGTTTCGTCTAAAAGGGAAGGTATGGCGGCCAGATTCGAGAAAGAAGGAGTTTACATCGTGTTAGACCAAAACAGAGTCATGGAGAAATATTATCGGGATTTTAGAATCCATGAAGATTAGGAAAGAATTTAACGCCCAAGATTGAATTCATAGGGTCTTGCTGGAGTATTGTAGAGGTGGGAGAGACCTAGATGACGCGTACAGGAGAGAAGAGATAGAAAAAGCCGTGACTTGGCCGTGGGGAGGAGAAAAAAGATATCGGATATATTCTTAGGGTTTTAATCGACCTGTGGGATATAAAAGGAGTTGGGATAAGTCATAGAGGGGTTACAAAGTTATTGGAGCAGTTTCAGATAACTTTAGAACACCACAGAGCTGAATAGATCGAGTTGCAGGGAGTTGTATTTTCTGCTGCTTCTGCTGCTGAAGAACAAGTGTTGCAATGAAGAACAACGTCTCAAATTTGTAACACTGCGACAGTGACTTCTCTGTAACAGTTAGTTCATTGTAACAGCTGATTTGTAACGCCATTACATCGTTGCAAACAGTCTGTTTTATTGTTTCTCATCCTTTTAATCAACTTTTGAACCATAAACCAATATTTTGAGATCATGATTAATATGAGGAGCTAAACCCCATTTCTGAGGCGATAGAGGAAGCTATTTTTCCAACAAAAAGTGGTATATTCTTATTTATCTATTTATTTGCAATTATTATATGATTATTTGCCTTGAACTATGATTGAATATGATTTTTATTTGAGTGATTGTTATCTATTTTGATGGAGTATGCTTAGTTTAATACTTTTGATGCTTCATACTTGGTTTTTACAATTATTACTTTTGAAAATCTACTTGTTGCAATAGTTAGAATCAAATTGAATGAGAAAATTGCATGAATATAAAGATTGGATTAAATCACTTTGAACTTGGAAAATAGTGGAATCTTAGCCTCGGTGTTCTTTTATTATTGATATCATCTTTGATTGAGTTTGCTATAATTTTTTAGTGTGTTTTCTATTTTATTTTTGAACTTAAGTCTAAAAAATCCTTCACAAGTTCGAGAATCGAATCACTTTATTTACCACTATCACAACACATCAATTTTTGGCTCCGCCGACGCGGACTTGTTTTTAGGGTTTTAGATTTATTTTTTAGTTTTTTTTATTATTTTTGTTCTTTTTTACGTTCTTAGGTATTTATCTTTTGTCTACAGGTTCTGGACCATAAAGAAAATTGAGCCAAGGAGTTTGGTGAATTCATAAAGACTTGGAGCTAAAGATTAAAGCAAAAAGAAGGAAAAAGAATACAATTTTATTTTAGTTATTTATTTTAGGGTTTGTTTATTTTTAGAAAAGAGAAAAAAAAATTGTATTAGGGTTTATCTATTTTTGTAAATTTTCTTTTCTTTTTGGACACTTTGGACTTTGGGACATTATTTTTTTTAAAACCCTACGGAAGGGTTCCTTAAATATAAACGGTTTGCAGAGAAGGAGGACAATTACGATATTGTCTCTGCACCTTTGGTTCGTACACTGACATAGGAGTCAGTGGCCCGAGTCGACTACAACCGATTCATCCCCCGTCTGGAACGGGAGGTAAGACTCTAAACACTCGCGAATCTCCTGTCAGCGAGTTACTGGACTCCTTCCTATGCTTATATGTTGAGGACTGAAAACGGACATTTATTTTTCTAGTAAAGGGCAAGGCCTGGCCATACAAGATAAGGGTTCGGATTTCATCACCGTTCTCTTCTTGCCCGCCTTAGGAACACGTAACCTATGCGAACCTAAGCCTTAAAATTTTGGCTAGAACGAGACCAATAAGGTAACGAGCTTATAGGAAAGTCGTTCAAAAGGATTGTATTGGGTATTTTGTTAGCCTAGCTCAAAGTTCAGGAAGATTACTGGAAGTCGATTAGAGCCGCCTTGTAACCCAGGGAAGCGTTTCCACAGAGGTGGGGGTATCAAATATCCCCAGAGCTTCTCCTACTTCTCTTCGACTTACTTTATTCGGATAGTCCTACGAGGTTTGCTAAAATTATACCTAGTTGCCTCTTGGAAGAGCAGAAGCTGGTCTAGAAACAATCTAAGTGGAGCCATCATGCTTTTTGTTTGCTAGAAATCAATAAGTTTGATTTGGTTGAGTCGGCCTTGATTTGTGATTGCTTACCCTTCCAATTTAGGAAATAAATTCTTTTGCATGCCTGAACGTAAAAGAGATGCCCTAGGTAGATTTGTTAAAGAGAAACCTAGTAGTTCTAAGCGTCTCGATTACCTCAATTTAGAAAGTCCGATTTTTGAAGAGTCTGTTTTTGAACGTCCGTTTGTGGAGACAATCCCTAATATTCCGATAGTGCCAGAAATGGAAACTTTAAAAGCTTTGTTGAACCCGACTAGGATTACTCGTCCCTCGTGTATCAGGTTAGCTGAAACGGAAGCAAATTATGAACTTAAACACAGGACCTTACTGACTTCTCCCAATCTTCTTAGGGAAAGAAAATGAAAACCCCTATTTCCATGTTAGGGATTTTGAAGAAATTTGTAGTACCCTAAAAATTAGAGATCTTGATGATGATGCTCTGAAACTTAGGTTACTCCCTTTTTCCCTGAAAGATAAAGCCAAATCGTGGCTATATAGTTTGGCTTCCGGGCCAATTGAAACATATGAACAACTTACATCTGCCTTTTTGAACAAGTTTTTCCCTAGGCACAAAACATCGTCTATTAGGACGCAAATCTGCACGTTTTCTCAACAGAAGGGAGAATCTTTGTATAGGTATTTGGAAAGGTTCAATGATCTATTAGCCCAATGTCCTCATCATGGTTTAGAAAAGATTAGGTTAGTTCAGATCCTTTATGAGGGCTTAGACTATTTCACTACAACCACAGTAGAATCTATGTGTACAGGTGGGTTTGAAAACCAAACAGTTGATGAGGTGATGACATATTTGCACGAAATCGCCGAAAATACCCAAAAATGGGAAAGTAATAGGGGACCCCAGAAAACAATTCTTCTAGGCAGAGGAAACGTTAATAGGGTAGAAGGAAGCTTTGAATCAGATGCCAAAATTGATGCTATAGCAAAAAGGTTAGAAGCTTTAGAAGTGGGTCAAACTAGTGGTAGAGTGGAGCCTTTTTGGGAAGGCCAGAATAATGAAGAGCAAGCCAATGCTCTCTATAATAATACTAGATTTGATAACCGTCAAAAGTTTGACCCATCTTCAGAAACCTATAATCCTGGTTGGAGAAACCATCCGAACTTTTCGTGATCTAAGGGCTAGAGTCAAGGTCAGTTTAGTAATTTTAATGCTCCCCAGGTTTTGGTTACACTAAGAATTCTTCAGGCCCAGAAAATAAAACGACTAGCTTAGAGGAATCTATTAAGATGTTAGCAAGAACTCAGGAAATGTTAGCACAGAGCCATGTTAGTTTTCAACAAGAAACCAAGCAGCACTTTCAAACTAATGCTCAGACTCTTGTTAAGTTAGAATTTCAAATCGGCCAAATAGCTAAGACCTTAAGTGAGAGAGATAATGGAAGGTTCCCTAGTCAGACTAATCCCAATCCTAGAGGAGTTTATGAAGTAGGTGCAAAAACATCGAATCAGTTGAATGCTATTAGAACCCTTAGGAGTGGTAGAGTAGTAGACAATCAGGTAACCATGCCCGATAGTGAACATATTGTACTTCACCCCTCAAGACCACCACTAGCTGAGGGGACTGATGAAAATTTCTGATGATGCCAATTCGGTTCCTGAAAGTTCTGATTCTGTGCCTAGAGCCCCGTTTCCCCAACTATTAGTACCAACAAAGAAGGAATCGAACTTTAATGACATATTGGAGGTTTTTAAGCAAGTTACCATAAACCTTCCTTTATTAGATGCAATTAGGCAAATTCCTGCTTATGCCAAGTTCCTTAAGGATATGTGTACGCGAAAGCGAAAACTTAGCGTCCATAAGAAAGCCTTTTTAACTACTCACGTAAGTTCCATCATTCAGAACACCACAACTCCAAAGTACAAAGACCCAGGTTCCCCTACCATTGCTTGTACAATAGGTAAACACCGGGTACAAAAAGCTTTACTTGACTTAGGAGCCAGTGTGATATTAATGCCGTACCATGTGTACTTACAACTAGGACTTGGTGAAATGAAACCTACTCGGATGACATTGCGGTTAGGCGATAGGTCCATTAAAATTCCTCGAGGTGTTATTGAGGATGTTCTTATTGAGGTCGACAAGTTTATTTATCCAAAGTGGATTTCGTGGTCCTAGATACCCAACCCGTCCCCGACCCGAGAACCGTATACCCGTGATTTTAGGTCGCCCATTTTTAGCTACGTCTAATACGATCATTAACGGCGAAATGGTGTGATGAATTTATATTTTGGTAATATGACTATGGATATGAACATTTTTAATGTCATTAAGCTACCTTATGAGCTAGATGACACATGTGTTGAAGAGGTGAACATGATAGAAGCCTTAGTTCAGAGTCATTACCAAACATTTTATCTCGAAGACCCATTAGAAAGTTGTCTATCCCATTTTGGTTTAGATTTTGATGACGATAGCACTATTGAACAAGTGAATGCTCTATTAGATTCTACCCCCCGTGTTAGACACTCGATAGATGGAAAGCTAGGTTCGAACCATTACCAGTTTCTGAGACTACCTTAATTCCTTCTTTAGAAGAGCCTCCTAAGTTGTACCTAAAACCACTACCCGACACTCTAAAGTATGTGTTTTTAGGCCCATCTGAGACTTTACCTGTGATTGTAGCTTCCGATTTGGATAGTGATCAGGAAAGTAGGCTAGTAAAAGTACTTCAAGACAATAAGGAAGCTTTAGGGTGGAGTAGACATTAAGGGTATAAGTCCTACTATGTGTATGCATCAGATTCATTTAGAAGAAGACTCCAAACCTTCTAGGGAGATGCAACATCGACTGAACCCTAACATGAAAGAGGTAGTTCGAAAAGAGGTGCTTAAGTTGTTAGATGCGGGTATTATCTACCCAATTTCAGACATGAAGAAGTGGGTCAGCCCCGTTCAGTGTTATCCCCAAGAAATCGGGTATCACCGTAGTCCGAATGATAATAATGAGTTAATCCCAACCCGAGTGACCACGGGATGGCGTGTCTCATATCGACTATAGGAAATTGAACAAGGTCACAAGGAAGGATCACTTTCCCCTTCCTTTTATCGACCAAATGCTAGAGAGATTATCTGGACATAGTCATTATTGATTCTTAGATAGCTACTCCGGTTATAATCAGATCGTTATTGCCCCAGAAGACGAAGAGAAAACCACTTTTACCTGTCCCTTTGGTACCTTTGCGTATAGACGCATGCCTCCTTTTGGGCTATGTAATGCCCCTGCGACTTTTCAGCGTTGTATGATGAACATATTTTTCGATATGGTAGAACGGTTTCTAGAAGTCTTTATGGATGATTTTTCAGTGTTTGGTTCATCTTTTGATGAGTGCTTGCATCATTTGACATTAGTGTTGACTAGGTGTAAGGAAAAGAATTTAGTGCTTAATTGGGAAAAATGCCATTTCATGGTTAAATCAGGAATTGTGTTAGGGCACATCGTTTCTTCAAAGGGAATAGAGGTAGATAAAGCCAAAGTTGACCTTATTAAGACTTTACAGGTCCCAAAAACTGTAAAAGATATTAGGTCATTCCTAGGGCATGTAGGTTTTTACCGTCGATTCATTAAGGATTTTAGCTTGATTTCTAGACCTCTTTGCAATTTGCTTGCAAAAGATGTTAAGTTTGTCTTTGATGATGCTTCTTTAAAGACTTTTGAGAAGCTTAAGAATTTAATCACTACTGCCCCGATAGTCCAGGCACCTAACTGGAACCTACCATTTATGGGTGAAAACTACTCCTGCAGAATTTGGTAATTTGGGGTGTGGATGAGGAATGAATTTAAACCTTAAACAAATGCACTGCGCGGTGAGTGCTTGTAGATTCGAGAGATCAATTTGTGCAAGTCCGTCCTAAACCAAGAAATGGCCGTTCCCAGACTTGTTTCGGTCACAAAGTGAAGGAGATGGGGTTGATCTTAGGGAGGAAGCGAAGAAGGTGTTGAGATTGTGAAGGTGTAGACTTGCTTATGACTTGCAACAGAAAGTGAACAAGCTTACGATTGGTGTAAGCAGTGCTCGGGTGTTTTCTTGTTGTTTTTCTCTGTTGCTTGGAAATAGGGCGGAGAACCTATTTATACAAGTCATTGAGTCTTATTCATGTCTCTCGTGGGAAGTGGAGGAAGTGGAGTGATGGAGTAGTGGAGTTGTGCGTTGGTGATACACGACCAGCCTTGCCCACTTCTCCTGTTCATCTCCAACCGTCCATGACTTCCTAACACGTTCTTGTGATGGCGCGTTGTACGCTGCACGCTGTAAACCGCTAGACCAATACCCCAGTATGTATCCCCCAGTTTGTGACATGATTGATGTATGGAATGTGTGGATCGTGGATCCACGAAAGATAACATGTAATGCTGAATTGAATAACTGCGTTATTCAGGAAGTCGATACTTGTGAAGTATCGTGTGTATTTTATGCAGGTACTGCATCATGGTGTGGTAAAGTGATGGGTAATGACACCTTACTAACCAATTAACTCCCGACCAGGGCTGTATAACCAAGTCAGGTGAAGTTGGACGGATGAGATGATCTTTGAGACACTCATCTGCGACCGTTGATGGAATCAGGGTTTTGAAGAGGTGCGCAGGCATCACTCTTCAGCTTGGTTGAAACCAAGCATGGGATACAACTTTGGCCTAACCGACCATACATTCGTGTAGATGGCATGATGGTGTAGGTGCCTATACCCCATTACCTCATGAAAGTATGATCTGGGTCACTCAATTCATCCGGTGAAATCGAGTGGTCGAGATCGATTTGCGACAAAAAACTAGTGCCGCAAGGGCCGCACGTCACGCCCTCTTCAGGCGCACGTTCCAAGACGACCAATCTTGGTCGGTCTTGGCCGATTGGCCTGTGTGAAGGTGGTAGGCTGATGTTCACGCCTATACCTCGAATATCCCATGAAAACGTGATCCGAGCTATCCAAATCGTCCGGCGAAGTTGAGTGGTCGAGATCGGTTGCGATTTGGGAGGTGTGACCACGCTAGTTTGAGCATGCGTTTTAGATTAGCCGGGCATGATATGCCTTGGCCGATCGGGTTAGGGAATAGATGGGTCCATGGTGGTCATGCTTTGGTATGACCGGACTGCTAATCTAATCTTGGACCCTCCATTCATGCCGGAGAAGATGGACGCTCGTGATGCTCAAAACCCTAATTTTGGGTTTCAAAGCCGTGCGTCATCTCTTTTTTGGGCGACGATTTTGTCACGACCAAACATGGTTGGTCTTGACCGATTGGTCAAGTGTGTAGGCGGGCCCGCGGTGATCGTGTTGACATGTTCTCGGCCCTTTGAATCTACATCTACACCCTCCATCTATACCGCGAAGATGGATGGTTGAGACTGTTTTGCGACACATGTAATATGCCGCAAACCCTAATTTAGGGTTTTCCGTCCATAATGCTTGGTATGAACGTTCTTTGGCAAGCTAGGCCAATGGCCGACCGTGCGGGTTCCGCATTGGTTCTAGCAAAGTGGATATTCCATACCCGCTTGGGGGTGATGGAATTGATCCGGGTCATCCAATCATGCTTATGGAGTTGGATGATCATGATCATATCCGTCGATACGGTCAATCCGGATGCTCAATCGGGCTAGTATAAAACACCGAGAGGGGCTCAATCGGGCTAGTATAACACACCGAGAGTCAGCCTGTACGGGTATTTCGTACATGGTGTCATTATAGTGCTTGGAGGTTCGTGTTACTCTGTAAGAGTAACACTCAGTCGTCATGCCACACTGATAATGAGTACTGGAAATACAAGGCTGATTAGAAATTCACAGGATGGGATTGTTGCCACATGCTCCAACCTGGAGGAATTTCATGTATTCACAGAATGGGATTGTTGCCACATGCTCCATTCTTGGTGAATTAAGTGAGGGAGTATCCAACACTTATTAATGGCTTTATCTTTTACAAGATGTCAGCGCATAATTATTTTCCGGTTTTTTACAATTTTAACCTTAAATGAAAATCCACCATCAACATTAAGTCCCCTGCCTAGCACATAATGGTTACACTATTGTGGGGTAGGCATGAGATGGTGACATATTTATATACTGAAATGACCAAGCTAAAGTGAATACATATTTACCGGATGTTTTCACATTGTCAGGCGTTGCCCTGGAACTGGTTGGTTCTGATTAAGGATGCGAAGGAAACAAGACTTGATCTGGTGAGTCGCTTTGGTTCCTCTTGTATATATCTGAGCTCGGCCCCTTTTTCATGTGTACTTCTTTCATCATACACGGCTTCCCTCAGGTATATCTGATAAGCCTCGTTGATTGTTATCCCGAATTAGCAGCCTTCATAGGTGGCAAGTAAAGACTTATTTTCCTCCTGGGATTCTGTCGACTTGCGGGATTATAAAGAATCATCTCTCGCGGTCGTTTATTCCACATCTCAGGTATTGCTCTGATCTTCTAATTAACTGATCGATTGATTTGATATTTTTTTTTTTTTTGTGTGTGCACTCATAACCTCCTCTCCTTTGCAGTTTATCATGGAAGTAGCGGACGATCATTCTGTTGCTTCCCCAGAAAGAAGTTTCGAAGTCGATAAGCCCGAAAACCATGCACACGAAGAAGTAATGGCTAAGATCGATCTTCCACTTCGCGAAGTCGGCCGTGCTATACAGGGGATGTCTATCTCACACCTTCGTATTACCGGAGGACGTATCTCATGCACTTTCACCGTGATTGACATGGAGGAGCGGTGGAGGCGCGAGGAAACGCTGCAGAAACTAGTAAGCGCAAGGGCAGAGACATTTGCAGCGCGGTTGAAGAGGCGGAGAGTTGAGCATAAACGACCTCTGAATGAAGGCAAGTGTGATTACCCGATCCAGGACGGCGTGATAATTCTTGATTCCGATACAGACGAACCTGAAAACTTGAAAGCAATCTGCGTGGCCCCTACTATTGATGTGCCTTTTGATACTCCCGCTGATGATGTTGGGATGGAGCGCGATGCTGCGGAGATGCCTGATGCAGAAGCTGAGGGAGATCCGGAGAGGGGAGCATCAACAGGTGATGGAGAAGAACCCAATGGTGGTGCAAAGAGGCCGACCCTCTTGGCGACTAAAACCTCTTTTCTTTTTTCTTCTTTCCAAGTATATTTTGTACACTCGAACATCTTCCTTGTACTCAGTGGCGGTCGGGTTCAAGGTTTTTCTTCTATTTGATTGTTTGAATAAAGTTTTTTTTTTTATAACCCTTTGCCAAGACTGCAACTGAATCTTCTCAGGCGCAAGGGTGTGCCTTCACACGTAATTCTTTGTGATAAAATAAGTAATGCCATAATGGAATACTTACGGACTGTGTTCCCGATGCAAGATCTTCCCCCCTTGTCAGGCGAGATGGCTCAAATCATTTTCCTTTTGTGCACATGTTATATTTCCTTCTTCCCGTGAGATGTTTGCTTAGGGTTTCCTTTCTTGCTCCAGTGGGTTGATTTAGGATGACTCAGGACTTTGTGTTTTTAGGAGTAAAGAGGTTCTCAGATGGAAATAGTGCTTCAACTAATATTGAAAATTGAAAATTGAAACCCTAACTATGAATGCAAGTATTGCAATCATTTTCTGGGGGAATTACAAATATGACATGAAATTGTAAAAGGAAACACGCTGGAAAAAATAGCACAACGTTTTAAAGAGTGGAGGACGCTGGAAAGTGGTAGCACAACATCTTAAGTTCGGTAGGGTTTGAGCCATTTTGAGTGAATTGTTATGCCTTCTAGTTTATCAGCGTTGATGAGCTTGCAGTAGCCGCCTAGGATAACATCTTCTACCAGGTACGGTTCCTCTTCTCTTTCGATGGGTGAGTCAGGTGGAGTGATCATTTTCACCGTCATGCTCCCAACCTTGAATGTAGTCGCCTTCGTCACCAGGTCTCCAATTCCAAATGGGTTTGGGCGTGCAGATACTTGGACCTTGGCCTTATCGTCTTTGACCAAGACAGCCTCTACGCTCTTGATAAAACGTTTGAAAGGGCCGGCTTCCCATTCACATCTCCTATCCGGGGTTGGTTTGTTGGTTGGAGCCAGTCCCCAGGACTTGTCAGAATGAGGGGCGGTAGGTTGCAAAGAGAGTTGCGCGATGAGACTTACTTGAGATCGGGACCTTTCGATGTATGCTGACAGGCTCTCTCCGGGAAGTCGTGTCACGTTGGCAAGTTGCTGGTGCGGTACCAGACAGCCATCAGGTCCAGAAGGCGTGTTGGAGATTCTTTCAGGTATCGAAACCGGTAGAGGACAACTTTCTAGTATTGCTTTGTTTTCGTGCATCCAAGGGCGTCCCAGGATCATGTCGTAGTTGGGATGATCTTTGACTATGTAGAACTTTGCTTGCGTCGAGGCATCACCCAATTTGACTTCAAGATCGATGTATCCATATGCATCTCTGAGCTCTCCTGCTGAATCTTTAACCACAGTCGGGTGACGAGTAGCTTCTTGCTTCGGAATCTCTTCCGCTCTCAAGGCCTTGACAATAATGATGTTAAATTCGGAAGCCGTATCAACAACGCGCTATCGAACTCAACGTCTCTCAAACGAGTGACAGTTAGGAGTCCCCGTTTCCGTTGCTCACGTCCTTCAGGAAAGACTGGGGTTCCGGGACTGCTACTAGATACAAACGCCTGCCTGACACAACGTGGTTGAGGGCCGTAAATATGTCTTGACGCTGTCCTTTGGAGAAGTACAAGATTTCACATATGTGCTCCATCATAGATTGTACGGTCTTGCGAACAGAATCCCCAGAAATCATGCAGTTCCTGATAAGTAGAGGGTCTCTATGAACACCTTCGTTTCCAAGATGGAGTTCCCCTGTCTCTACCTTTTCCCTGAATATTTGTTTCAACCTGTTACAATCTTTGGTTGGATGATGGACGAACCTGTGGTAGCAACAATATCTGGGATCTGCCATTTCTTCCTCGGTTGGAGGACGTCTGATAGGGGGCAGCTTTACGGCGTCGTCTTGGATCCATGCTTCCAAGAGCTCTATCACTTCATTCATGGGAAAAGTAAAACCCGTGTCTTTAGTGTTTTGTGCAGGAGTTTTGTCTGTTCCTTTTCGAGACAAAGTCTTGTGTGCCGGGGATGCTCGCTTGGTTTGTTGTTCCGTTATCGAAGCTTTCCTTTTTTTCTCCTCCGCCTACTACACTCACAGAAGGACCAGTGTTGTATTGTTTGTTCGTGAGACGCCTGCTTCCTCGACTTTCACGCAAATCTTCACTTCGAACAACTCTGGTTCTTTCTAGTAGTGCCGATGCAGTTGTTGCTGAACGTTTCGCAGCTTCGTGGAGTTCAGAGAACGTTTGAAAGCCCAGATTCTCTAACAGAGCGCGGTATATGGGTATCATCCCATTGATGCACAATTCCACCAATTGTCGTTCGGTGACGTTCGGGTCGTGACAATCTAGCCCTTGGGTTCTGAACCTTTTAACGAAATCGTTGGGATGTTCGTTGTTCCGCTGAAGAATTCTCCCCAGGTCTGAAAAGGTGATCTGTTCAGACACGAAGAAATACTTTCTGTAGAAAGCACCGACCATTTCGTTCCAATTGGATATGCTGTTAGGCGCGATGTTGTTGTACCAGGTGTACGCCCTCCCCGTAAGTGACTTCGAGAATTCTTTGAGGCGTAGAATATGATTGTATTCATGTTCCCCCAAGGATTCCAAGAATCGAGAAACATGTTCACGAGCGTTACCAGTACCGTCGTAGAGGGAGAACTGGGGAGAGGTGTATCCTCTTGGAAGAGGGATTCGTTGCATATCTTGAGGGTATGGAAGTTGGTGTTGGTGTGCATCCGTCATATTTCCTTTGCCTCGGCTTTGAAGGAGTCGTTCTAGATCCTCACGTATGATGAAGTTGGGTGGTTGGTCCCTTTCTCTTGAACATTCAGGAGCAACACGAGTTTCTTCACTCATGTGGGTCCGAGTGGAAACGCTTGCTCCGGGTGAATTGAAGGCATTTCTTGTTGGCTCCAAAGATTGATGTGAATCTTGCGGCAATCGTTCAGTCAAGGTCTTGAGGAAAGTGAGTACCTCCTTCTGAGTTGCGGCCATATCTGTTTGAGTCTTAGCAAGAACTTCATGTTTCTCCATCAAGTCTGCAATGGTAATAGACGGTGGTCCTCCTCTTGTGCCTCCGGCTCCTCGTCCTGATGAGGGAGTGAACGTTGTTGCTCTGGTGACCACTGGAGGCGTTATACTTGAGGAGATGCCGGGATTTGCGGCTGCTCTAGCTCTGGTGATGGGAGGCGTTACACCTACTGGGATGTCTCCTGCTCCGCTAGTGTTGGTGATAGAGGTAACGGCTCCTCGAGATGTGTTGGCTACGGTAGCTCCACTGACAGGTACATCAACACCGGGAGTATTATCCACACTAGCTCCATCCGAATTGATTGCTGATCCAGACCTGAGTTCCACCATCTTGAAATGAATTGTTGATTGAATTGATTCTAAGATCTACCCTTTTTGAAATTGATGAAATTGAATCAAATTTGAAGAAATTGACCTTACAACCGAGAGATTAACCTCCCACTGTGGTCGCCAATTGTTTATGGGTGAAAACTACTCCTGCAGAATTTGGTAATTTGGGGTGTGGATGAGGAATGAATTTAAACCTTAAACAAATGCACTCACGCGGTGAGTGCTTGTAGATTCGAGAGATCAATCTGTGCAAGTCCGGCCTAAACCAAGAAATGGCCGTTCTAGACTTGTTTCGGTCACAAAGTGAAGGAGATGGGGTTGATCTTAGGGAGGGAAGCGAAGAAGGTGTTGAGATTGTGAAGGTGTAGACTTGCTTATGACTTGTAACAGGAAAGTGAACAAGCTTACGATTGGTGTAAGCGGGCTCGGGTGTTTTCTTGTTGTTTTTCTCTTGTTGCTTGGAAATAGGGCGGAGAACCTATTTATACAAGTCATTGAGTCTTATTCACGTCTCTCGTGGGAAGTGGAGGAAGTGGAGTGATGGAGTAGTGGAGTTGTGCGTTGGTGATACACGACCAGCCTTGCCCACTTCTCCTGTTCATCTCCAACCGTCCATGACTTCCTAACACGTTCTTGTGATGGCGCGTTGCACGCCGCACGTCGTAAACCGCCAGACCAATACCCCAAGATGTATCCCCGTTTGTGACATGATTGGTGTCTTGAATGTGTGGATCGTGGATCCACGAAAGATAGCATGTAATCTTTGAATTGAATAACTGCGTTATTCGGGAAGTCGATACTTGTGAAGTATCGTGTGTATTTTATGCAGTCTTGCATCATGGGTGGTAAAGTGATGGGTAACGACACCTTACTAACCAATTAACTCCCGACCAGTGGCTGTATAACCAAGTCTGGTGAAGTTGGACGGATGAGATGATCTTTGAGACACTCATCTCGCGACCGTTGATGAAGTCGGGGTTTTGAAGAGGTGCGCAGCATCACTCTTGACTTGGTCGAAACCAAGCATGGGATACAACTTTGGCCTAACCAACCATACATGCGTGTAGATGGCATGATGGTGTAGGCGCCTATACCGCATTACCTCATGAAAGTATGATCTGGGTCACTCAATTCATCCGGTGAAATCGAGTGGTCGAGATCGATTTGCGACAAAAAACTAGTGCCGCAAGGGCCGCACGTCACGCCCTCTTCAGGCGCACGTTCCAAGACGACCAATCTTGGTCGGTCTTGGCCGATTGGCTGGTGTGAAGGTGGTAGGCTGATGTTCACGCCTATACATGAATATCCCATGAAAACGTGATCTCGAGCCATCCAAATCGTCCGGCGAAGTTGAGTGGTCGAGATCGGTTGCGATTTGGGAGGTGTGACCACGCTAGTTTGAGCGTGCGTTTTGGATTAGCCAGGCATGATATGCCTTGGCCGATCGGGTTAGGGAATAGATGGGTCCACGGTGGTCATGCTTTGTATGACCGGACTGCTAATCTACTTGGACCCTCCATTCATGCCGGAGAAGATGGACGCTCGTGATGCTCAAAACCCTAATTTTGGGTTTCAAAGCCGTGCGTCATCTCTTGTTTGGGCGACGATTTTGTCACGACCAAACATGGTTGGTCTTGAACGATTGGTCAAGTGTGTAGGCGGGCCCGCGGTGATCGTGTTGACATGTTCTGGGCCCTTTGAATCTACATCTACACCCTCCATCTATACCTGCGAAGATGGATGGTTGAGACTGTTTTGCGACACATGTAATATGCCGCAAACCCTAATTTAGGGTTTTCCGTCCATAATGCTTGGTATGAACGTTCTTTGGCAAGCTAGGCCAATGGCCGACCGTGCGGGTTCCGCATTGGTTCGGCAGTGGATATTCCATACCTGCTTGGGGGTGATGGAATTGATCTGGGTCATCCAATCATGCTTATGGAGTTGGATGACTGCGATCATATCCGGACTGATACGGTCAATCCGGATGCTCAATCGGGCTAGTATAACACACCGAGCGGGGCTCAATCGGGCTAGTATAACACACCGAGAGTCAGCTGTACGGGTATTTCGTACATGGTTTCATTATAGTGCTTGGAGGTTCGTGTTACTCTGTAAGAGTAACACTCAGTCGTCATGCCACACTGATAATGAGTACTGGAAATACAAGGCTGATTAGAAATTCACAGGATGGGATTATTGCCACATGCTCCAACCTGGAGAAATTTCATGTATTCACAGAATGGGATTGTTGCCACATGCTCCATTCTTGGTGAATTAAGTAAGGGAGTATCCAACACTTATTAATGGCTTTATATTTTACAAGATGTCAGCGCATAATTATTTTCCGGTTTTTTACAATTTTAACCTTAAATGAAAATCCACCATCAACACTACCCTTTGAAATTATGTGTGATGCTTCAGATTATGCTATAGGTGTTATGCTAGGTCAGCGAGAAAACAAATTACTTCATGTGATTTACTATGCTAGCAAAACTCTGAATGATGCCCAAATGAACTATACAACTACCGAGAAGGAACTGTTAGCCATCGTGTTTGCCTTGGATAAGTTTAGATCCTACCTATTAGGTTCTAAGATCGTAATCTATACTGATCATGTTGCTTTGAAATACCTTATGTCTAAGAAGGATACCAAACCTAGATTGATTAGGTGGATCCTTTTGTTACAAGAATTTTGTCCAGACATTAGAGACAAAAAGGGTGCCAAAAATGTAGTAGCAGACCACTTGTCTAGGCTAGTTGTTAGTTCCCCTAATGATTCCCTTCCTATAAGGGATAGCTTTCCTGATGAAAAATTGTTCTCTGTTTCCCAATCACCTTGGTATGCGAATATAGTGAATTATCTTGTTACTGGTCGAATGCCTCAACATTGGGGTAAGCAAGATCGTTCTAGGTTTTTAGACGAGGTTAAGAATTTCTTTTGGGACGATCCTTATCTGTTTAAGTATTGTCCAAACCAGATTATTAGGAGATGTGTACCTGAGAGTGACCAGTCCAGTATTATCTCCTTTTGTCATGAACATGCATGTGGGGGTCATTTTAGTGCTAAGACGACTGCTGTTAAGATATTGCAGTGTGGTTTTTACTGGCATTCGTTGTTTAAAGACTCCCATAGTCATTGTGTTTCTTGTGAGCGTTGCCAGAGGTTAGGGACCATTTCTTGTAATAGAGTGAAATAGAGTGATTGAAATAGAGGTTAGGGACCATTTAGGGACCATTTCGTTGCTAGGGTGAAATAGAGTGATTGAGATACCAAAAAAAAAAAAAAAAAAAAATTGAGACCAGACCATCAGACCAACCGGAATAAATTCAATAAAGTCGACCACTGGAAACGTTGTATATGCCAGTTGTGTTGACCTAGAGTTAGGATTATCGACCACTGGTTCCCTTGTATATGCCAGTGTGTTGATATTAGTCCAGACCAGTATCTCAATCCATTAGGATAGGTTTATTTTGGCAGTGGCCTTCAGACAGATATGGGAAACACCGTTCACCTTAGTCAACATCAAACCCATCTATCTTTTTCTCTTCATCCATCTTCTTAATCTATCCATGTGATTGGTTGACTCCGGTTATGATGTCCAGAAACTATCTGAGTAGAGCTCTGTCACTTATATATTAATTTTAGTATGCTTGAGTGCAAACTCGTGTACAACAATTGAAATTTCGCATCAGGGTACTTCCTCCTGTAATCAATAAGTATGCCAACCAAGGAGACTTTTTAGTGCCTTCCATGGTTCTGCGTAGATAGTTAGGGTCTGGAGTAAAGGTTTTGTGGGTACACCTCTGGTAAACCATCCCGAGACTATAACTCGGCCACTATGGCCACCTAGGGGTTTAAAGGCTTATTGCATACGCTAAATGCAATCGACGATGCCTGCGACAGTGAGTTAGGATTTTATTTTCTATTTTTGCTCGAGGACTAGCAAACAATAAGTTTGGGGGTATTTGATAGACACATTTTTGTGTCTAATTTGTCTCGCTTCTATAAATTGATAGTGCTCATTTTTGTACTTATTATGGTATTTTATGTGTGTGTAGGTATTTTTGGCCAATAAACAATTTTGGAATAATCGGCTCGAAAAGTTGTCTAAAACACCCGGAGGAATTATTATTGACACCCATTATTTGGATAAGGGGCACCCCAGGGCACTCCCAAGACACATGCTATCGGCACCCCTACTCTGGATAGGGGGCGTCTCATTTTCTTCTCCGTTTGAAATACTTTTTGGCGGGAAATAAAAACAGCATACTTGCAGATTAGGGCTCGAGTTTTGGCATGGATTTAAGGAGATTCAATCTCAGAATTTTATTGGACTGGACTTCCTAGAGCATAACAGGGTTGGTACCATCGATTGGATCGTATGAATTGGGCTGGATAAGCCGGAAAAAGGAAACAGAGGTGTGGAGCTTCACGGGTATCCTGATTCGGTAGTTAGAAGATATTTGGCCGGATTTTTCTTGTGTTATGGATTAGTATAACCCTGTTTCGTCTAAAAAGGGAAGGTATGGCGGCCAGATTCGAGAAAGAAGGAGTTTACATCGTGTTAGACCAAAACAGAGTCATGGAGAAATATTATCGGGATTTTAGAATCCATGAAGATTAGGAAAGAATTTAACACCCAAGATTGAATTCATAGGGTCCTGCTGGAGTATTGTAGAGGTGGGAGAGACCCAGATGACGTGTACAGGAGAGAAGAGATAGAAAAAGTCGAGACTTGGCCGTGGGGAGGAGAAAAAAGATATCGGATATATTCTTAGGGTTTTAATCGACCTGTGGGATATAAAAGGAGTTGGGATAAGTCATAGAGGGGCTACGAAGTCATTGGAGCAGTTTCAGATAACTTTAGAACACCATAGAGCTGAACAGATCGAGTTGCAGGGAGTTGTGTTTTCTCTGCTGCTGCTGCTGCTGAAGAACAAGTGTTGCAATGAAGAACAACGTCTCAAATTTGTAACACTGCGACAGTGACTTCTCTGTAACAGTCAGTTCATTGTAACAACTGATTTGTAACGCCATTACATCGTTGCAAATAGTCTGTTTTATTGTTTCTCATTCTTTTAATCAACTTTTGAACCATAAACCAATATTTTGAGATCATGATTAATATGAGGAGCTAAACCCCATTTCTGAGGCGATAGAGGAAGCTATTTTTCCAACAAAAAGTGGTATATTCTTATTTATCTATTTATTTGCAATTATTGTATGATTATTTGCCTTGAACTATGATTGAATATGATTTTTATTTGAGCGATTGTTATCTATTTTGATGGAGTATGCTTAGTTTAAGACTTTTGATGTTTCATACTTGGTATTTACAATTATTACTTTTGAAAATCTACTTGTTGCAATAGTTAGAATCAAATTGAATGAGAAAATTGCATGAATATAAAGATTGGATTAAATCACTTTGAACTTGGAAAATAGTGGAATCTTAGCCTCGGTGTTCTTTTATTATTGATATCATCTTTGATTGAGTTTGCTATAATTTTTAGTGTGTTTTCTATTTTATTTTTGAACTTAAGTCTAAAAAATCCTTCACAAGTTCGAGAAACGACAACCTTCTTACCACTATCTACAATCACATCAACAAACCCATTAAATATCCACCTACCACAAACTACGTCAGGCCTTACCACCCTCCTCTACCCCGGGAAAGCCAACAATGTATTATTGGGTTTGTCCTTACTTGGATTTATTATCATCAAACTCACGTGAATATCTCAAATCTGATGGTGTCCATAAAGTATGGATACGAAAGTGACATCCCATATGATAAACCTCTACCCCAACACAGTCTTTGCAGTACATCAACAAATACCTTACACCAAATTTCTCCTGATACTTTTCCAGATAATAGTCAACAGTCTTCCCATTCCCTTTTTAAGGTTCAAATACATAAACAAATAAACCCCTCTTTCCTTTTGTTCATTCATATTTTCTGTGATCAATATCAGTACAATACCAACAAGAGATTCTTTTCTCTACAACTGTATTTTATATTAGTTACTTGGAACACTGATCTCAATCAAACCAAATTCATATATATCCAATTCTCTTACCTGATGGAAATCCCAAACTCAACAGAGAACACTCAAAACTTGGACCAAGATATTCAAACCCTTTCTGCTCAAATGGCTGAGAAATTAACCTTACCATCCACCCTTGTCGAACTAGTTTTCATTGATAAGAAAGTTGTTCTAGCGGAATCCGATAGTAATTGGAAATTGTGTATGGTGGGATACTTATGCTGTGAAACACTGGTTCCTACATCCTCAATCCGGTTCTACATATGCAATAATTGGCCTTTAGCTCAACCTCCTAATGTCACCACATTCAGTGGTTTGCGTAACAAAATTCTCATTCGTTTCTTAGCTGAAGATGATTTCAATAGAATCAATTCTTAGAGACCATGGTTTGTTTGTGGTTATCTAATGGTGTTAAAAGTGGTTCCAACTGAAGGATGGCCATCAAATCATCAACTCCATTTTGATGAAGAAATAATGTGGTTTATTCTATGCAACATTCCAAATGAGTTTACAGAATTTGAAGATCTCCAAAAACTTACTTTCAAAATGGGTGAACTCATTGAAGCTCAAGATCCATTTGGCAAACATCCTCCAAAGAAGAATGTTAAGGTGTGCCTCAGAATTCCAGTACAGAAAGCTTTACCAGTGGGCATTCCCCTATTTACTAGTGGTAGAACTCAACCATTTCTGATTGAATGTAGATACATCAAGGTTCCAAGATATTTCTGCACTTCATGTTGTGTTCTCGATCATAAAGATCAAAATTGCCCAGCTTGGAAATTAAAGCAGAAAAAAATCAAAGACATTGTAGCCTCTAGCAGCAAGTACGTTCTCCCTGCTGTCTCAAGACTAATGATGCCTTCTCCAACGATAACTAAGCAAGTAGATTCTTCCTCTACTATTATGACAGATACCATCATGCAACAAACTGAAGTTGTACCAGAAACTCAAATCGAATCTCCTGCTATCAAAATATGCAATAAAGTAAAAGCTAAGGATATTGAATAGAGAATGGAGAATACTACTCAAAAGGGTCAAACACTTTTCAGATGGGTCCATTTGTAAACAGATCCACAACTCTGAAGATCTTTGATGTAGGTCCTGTTCAACATCAATCGACTCAACCGGAGAACGACCTTCCAATTATTTTTAAACAGGTTACCACTCAAAATGTTACTGTTGAATCTTCTATTTCTAGTTCCGAGCCAACTCCTAGTGGACCGATTCGCACTACCAACTCATCAAGAAGATTCAAGAATGCTGCAGTCCCAAATACCAACCCAATGGTCACTAGAGGAGCTCTAAATTCCACTGAGCATGATGCTTTAGCTAATGTTAAAAAAAAAAGATTAATCCCAGGGCTGATTTGAGGAAACGTACAAGAGCTAACTCTAGTCTGACTAGTATAGTGGTTATTCCTGAAGAACATGCCACTAATGATCCTGATTATGCTCAAATGTGTCCTCCGATTACCGAATTGGGGGAATTATCTGCTATTGATCTTTCTACCTGTTCTTTCAATACCCAACCAGTGATTAACTCTTACGGGAGCTATAATGTACCTGCTGACAATTCCCCAAGCAACAATGATGTCTGCAATAATTCTCTTGTCAATGCTGCTACTTCTAGTCTCGATTCTTCCCAAAATGCTTCTCAAAGTGGTGATAATACTAGTGCCTCTCTTGGTGGTGGATCTGACTCTACCACTCAGGTAAACCATCCTCACCCAACCCTTTTAATTGATACTGCAAATAATACTATAAACCATTCCCTTGTCAATAATATCAATCTGATTGATTGGAACATTAGAGGTTTTGGAAAAAAATCTGCTAACAAGGAACTTAGTCTACTATGTAGGAATGTCAACCCTGACATCATTTTTCTCTCTGAAACTAAAATGAACAAAGATATGGCTGCTAGAAAGTTAAGAAACATGGGATTCCCTTGTACTTTTAACATCCCTAGTGTTGGTAGAAGTGGTGGTCTTGCTCTTGCTTGGAAGAAGGAAATTCATCTCAACATTGTTTCATCCAGTATGAGGGGTATCTATGTTACATCTACTGACATCATCCATTCTAAGACTTGTCATATTCATTGCATGTATGGTGAACCCAATAGTAGTTTAAGACAAGCCTTTTGGGAACAACAATGTCAACAGACTAATGCTCCCTTAGATGAACCTGTTTTCTTTATAGGAGATTTTAATGCTCTCTTAGGAACTGAAGATAAAAATGGTGGCCTAGAAGTTGATGATCCTGATTTTGAAAATCTTAGAAATTTCTGCTCTGTCTTTAATCTGCATGATCCTGGCTTTTCTGGACCTAGGTTTACTTGGTCCAACATGCAACAAGGTCCTGATTTAATTCTTGAAAGATTAGATAGATGTCTTATAAACCAAACTGCTGAAGATCTTTGTCCTAAACTTTGTATCAACAATCTCCCCAGGGACTCCTCTGATCATTGCCCAATGCATATAGGTTTTAATTATGAGGATATCTGTATGCCTAGACCTTTTCATTTTATGGCTATGTGGATAAAGGATCCTACCTGCAGAGACATTATTGCTAATTCTTGGTCTGACAATGTGGTAGGCTCCCCTTCCTACAAGCTCAAAGTTAAACTTTTAAGTACTAAGAAAGGTCTAAGAGATTGGAATAAGTCTTCTTTTGGTAATATTCAAACCAATATATCTGCCATTAGGAAAAATTTAGCTGATTTCCAACTCTCTAACCCAACTGATACCAGTAATACTTCTAGACTCAAAGCTATACTTGAGTACCTTTACAATTTAGAAAAGTTATATTGGAAAGATAAATCCAGGGAGGTTTGGCTCTTGGAAGGTGACAGAAATTCACACTATTTCCATAGAGTAACTTTCTTTAGAAGAAAAAGAAATGCCATTAGCTGGATTAAGAACTCCTTGAATACTATTCTAACTGATAGAGATAGTATTGGAAATTCTTTCATAGTTATTTCAAAAGTCTTTATTCCTCCCATCCTCAGCAATTTCAGGATGAAATTCTTGCTGATCTTCCTGTTAAATTTTCTGATGAGGATAATACATTCTTAAATATGCCTCTTTCTCCAAAGGAAATTAAAAATGTTGTGTTCCAAATGTGTGTGTGTGTGGGGGGGCTCATGGTCCTGATGGCTTTACATGCCTTTTTTTATCAAAAGCACTGGGACATTGTGGGAGATGCTGTCATTGATATGACACAAACCTGCTTCAGAAAAGGACATATTGCTAAGGTATTTAACCATACCAATATTGTTCTTATTCCCAAAGTCCATGTTGCAAAATTGGTTACTCAATACAGACCTATAGGACTCTGTAACTTTATTTATAAAATTCTTTCAAAAACTCTGGCCAATAGACTTAAACCCTTTATGAACAACATAATTTCCCAAAATCAAAGTGCCTTTATTCCTAAGAGGAGTATTTCTGAAAATATTCTGCTAGCCAATGAGGCCATATATGCTGTCAATCATAATGATAAAGTTGAAGGCATAGCTGCCATCAAACTTGATATGTCTAAGGCTTATGACAAGCTAGAATGAGATTTTCTAGAAACGGTTTTAACTAAAATGGGTCTTTCTAACCACTGGGTTAAACTCATAAACCAGTGTGTTTCTACTGTGTCTTATTCTATCCTTCTTAATGGTAGCCCTACTGGATTTTTCCAACCTGAAAGAGGGCTTAGACAGGGAGATCCTCTTTCTCCCTATCTTTACATCATTTGCTCTGAAGCTCTATCTTCTTACATTGATAATATTCAGAAGAAGGGTATTTTAGAAGGTATCAAAGTTTGTAAAGATGCCCCTGAAATGACTCATCTTTTGTTTGCTGATGATTCTCTCCTGTTTTCTAAAGCTACTTCTCAAAATTTTGAAGTCATAAAAGACTATCTTCAAAAGTATTGCCTGGCCTCTGGGCAAGAAATAAATTTTGAAAAGTCTGGTATTTTGTTTAATAGAAAGATTCCTGAACATAGGAAAGCTCTTTTGGCCAATATTTTAGATATTCAGAGCAGGGATTTAGGAGAAAAATATCTTGGCACTCCTACTGTGTTCCAAGCCTCTAAAATCCAGACCCATATGGGTATTCTCCAAGCTGTTGATGCCGGGATCTCTATCTAGCTTCAGAAGCTCTTATCCCAAGCTACTAGAACTACCCTTATCAAACACATTGGCCAAGCTATCCCCCACTTTCAAATGGGAGCCTTTCTTATTCCTAAGCATCTTTGTAAGCAAATGGATTCTCACCTCTGCAAATTTTGGTGGGGTGAAACTTTAGATCCAAAAGATAGAAAGTTGCATCTGCTTGGCTGGGACATCCTATGCTCTCCCAAAGCTGAAGTGGTTTGGGCTTTAGGAAGGCTGAATTAAATAATATGGCTATGCTTGCCAGGAATGCCTGGAAAATCCTAACTGCTTACTTGCCACTGTTCTCAAGGCTAGATACTTTCCTAGAACTGATTTCTTGAATGCCAAGTGCACTGGCAAGTGCTCTTGGACTTGGAAGTGTCTGCATGCCATAAAGGAACTAATCAAACCTTTCATTTCTTGGATTGTTGGGGATGGTCAATTTATTGACCCATGGTGTGACAAATGGATACCTACTTTGGGTTCTGCCACACCCAACCCTCTTGTTCCCACTGATCCCAGTATTAAAGTTGCTTATTTTATTGATCCCCGAACTAGAAGTTGGGATGTGTCTAGACTTACCACCCATTTTGATAATGCTTCTGTCCAGAAGATTATCACAATTCCCTTAAGCCAGCTTTGCACTCCTGATAGGAGGGCTTGGGATCTTTCAAAGAATGGCAAGTTTTCTTCTAAATCTGCCTACCTGGGACTCAGAGGCCCTAGGCCTTCCCCTTGTAAAAATCTTTGGAAGCTTACCTGGAAAGTAAGAGTTCCTTACAGAATTCAAGTTTTTATTTGGAGAGCAGCAAGAAATGCTTTACCCTCCAGAACTATCCTTCACACTAGAATGGTTATGCATAGTGTGGATTGTCCTAGGTGTTCTGATCATCAAGAAACTATTATGCATGCTCTGATCACTTGTTCTGGTTCATCTCTGATTTCAACATAAACACTGAATTTTTTCAAAACAAGTCTTTTATTGATTGGCTTCTTTTTTGGTTAATTGATCCTCAATCTAAACTCTCTGAGGATCACCAAAGTCTTTTTGTGGCTATTTTATGGTCTCTTTGGACCATAAGAAACAATTTCATCTTCCAAAACATTAATGAAAACCATACTACTGTCCTAGCTAGAGCCAGAACTATGCTCCTCACTAGGAAACTAGTTTGACTATCTCTATTATTACTTCTGTCAGTATTTGTCATAAATGGATGCCCCCTCTTTTGGCTGGATTAAATGCAATACTGATGGTGCCTTTGATGATATTTCTGGAGCAACTGGTGCAGGGTATGTGATGCGAGACTTCTCAAGAAAAGCAACCTTTGTGCATCCTTAGTCTTTGAAGTACATTCTGCTGAAGAAGCTAAAGCAAGAGCCATCTGGGCAGTACTGAAGAAAGCATTGGAGAAACAGTTAACTCACATCATCATAGAAAGTGATGCGAAATCCCTTATCAACCAATTTTCAGCTGGGAATTTTGATGGGGATTCGCGTACGGATGTTATCTTTAAAGACATTCACTTCTTTTCTTCTAAGTTAACTACTTGTATTTTTAGTTTCCAACCTCGTTATTGTAACTCTGTAGCTCATGAGCTCGCTCTATGGGCTAAGAAAAACAATTCTACCATGTACTGGTCTACCCCTCCTGTTTGGCTTCTACCAACAGTTGAGGAGGACCATTAGCGTTTTTGAAGGCCTTTCCTTAAAAAAAAAAAAACCATTAGAAATGATGCCCCTAAAAATCCTGGCGTCTTTAGGGGCGACACAAAAGACAAAATAGGTTGAAAATACTTATATGCCCCTTCATAATCGGTAGTTTAGGTTTTTTTAGCTACCGATTGCAAAATCTCATTTTTGGGGAAACTCTATATTCGGTAGTTATATGAACTATTTTGACTACCGATTATAGGCTCAACCAAATTTGAAAAATAGAGGATTTTTGCAAAATCTCATTTTGGGGCAACTCTATATTTGGTAGTTATATGAACTATCTTTGACTACCGATTATGCTAGGATTTCGGTAAAGAGGTCCACTGTATAATCAGAAGTCAGGATACCTTCATTTACTACCGATTATAGGCTCAACCAATGCAGTTGAAAAAGCTCGGTGCGGGCATGGACGTGGTATCTCTACACCATTTTAATGGATTTGCAACCCAGATTTGCAACGACACTAGGTCCGTTGCGAAATTGTTGTTGCTAATCCCCGTTGCTAATTTTTCGCAACGGCCTTTTTCTGTTGCGAATTTTGCAACCTCGCGGGGAAGGTTGCGAATAGCAACTATGCTTTGTTCAAGCGTGTGAAGCGCGTGTGCGGTCGGAACACTAGGACTAGTAAATACGCCCCAGTCAAACCTCGGTCAAGCCTTCTTCTTTCTTTTTCCACCCTTCATCCCAATTAACCTATATCCTGCCTTACGAGAATAACTCGTCTCATTTTTTCTCCGCCACTGTTTCCTCTCCTCTCCATCTCCATCTGCAGAACTCTCTCCTCTCTTCTTCTCTCAATCTCAATCACTGTTTACGTGAAGAATGTCATCTCTCTTTCTGCTCTAAAACCCACGACCAACTATAAGAGCATATCCTATGGGTAGTCTCCATTTAGAGACTAACTAGTTCATATGAAAGACTACTCGCCCATATGAACGAGTGAAGCTACTATGGGCAAATACAAGAAAAGACACTACACGGGAGACAGTCTCCCGTTTAGTTAAAAAAAAAAAAAAAAAATTGGATTTTGGCTCAGACGGGGGACTGTCCCCCGTCCAAAAAAAAAAAAAAAAACCTTTGTCCCCCGTCAAACAAAAAAACCTAAAAAAAAAATCTACATAGACGGGGGATAGTCCCCCGTCAAAAAAAAAAAAAACGAAAAAAAAAAGTTTTTAACGGGGAACTGTCCCCCGTTTTGTACTAAAAGCTTTCTTTTTCCTAACGGGGGATAGTCCCCTGTCTAGTGTGACACTCCCAACCACTCGCTCGATCGAACGAGTGCATGAACGTCTTTGGCTGAAAAGGGACCAAAACACTACCCATAAAAGATTCTATTTTGGTCTAATTGGTAGTGCATTCCTTCAAATGAAGGAGTGACACTACCCATAGGATTTGCTCTAATCTTTGACGTAATCTTAGGGTTTAGAGATTTGTTTTCTAGGGTTCCGAGATTTTGAGTTCTAGGGTTTCAGCTGATTCTATTTTCCAGTGTATCGATTTAAGCTTATGTTTATCGAATCCTAGGGTTTCATTTAAGTTTATAGTCTTAGGGTTAAATCTTCGATTTCAGTTTAGTTTCATTTGTGAATCTTTCTTTTTTGATTTAAGTTTAGTTTCATTCGTGAATCTTTCTTTTTCGATTTAAGTTTTTCAATTTCTTCTTTCTCTTTCGGTTTTCGGGTTTATGTGAATCTAATACGATTTTATTTTTCCCATTTTAGGGTTTGTCAAGGTTGAAGAACTGAAGTACTTTGGAGATCTGAAGAACATTGAAGGTATAAGTTTGATATATTGTTTTATGTTAACTTGTTTTAGGGATTTTGATCTTTTTTTAGTTTAAGTTTTAATTTATATTTTTGGGTTGTAAATTATAAACTGATTTTATGGTTTTTTGTTTATATTTTATCTACATGTGTCATTGTTGTATTTATCATACTTCAGGTGTCTAATGATGACTATGACGGGTTCAGAAGTTACTTCAGATTGGAAAATGATGATTTTAGATTTTACTGTAGAATTTTGATTTTGGTACAGAGGAATTTCTTTTTCTTTTGTTTGCTTATGTTTTGTTTTTTTTGTTTTTACAATATAGGGAGTGGTAATATACTTATGCCATGTTCTCTTAGGGTCTGATCCATTTGATTTTTAAAAGGAAAGGCTAAATCGTGGGTATGTTTTGTTGTTGTTACGTAGAATATAGTTAATACAGAGTTCTTGAATATCGATATAATAGTTTGCGTAGAATGATTCTCATTTGTCATTCATCATAACGTATTCATTAAATCAATACTTCGATTGCAAATACTTGCAGGACCTGCCTTACAACGCGTCTTTTCACATCCTTAAATCAAATGAGTACTTGCAGGTTCTTTCTTAAGATATATTCCATCATTTATATGATTGCTTGTTTATGAAGATAATAGAATAGCTAAAAACAGCGTTTCGCACAGCTCCGTTTACATTTGCTGCCTCATTTTTTGAAGCACAAATCAGTTTTGCATCTAGAACTAAGTAGTAATTCAAGATACTATATCTATTTTTACTAACTTATTATTATGACCTGCGGATTGTAAAATGGAAGCTCGCACCTCAATGCGAACATCTTGGGGAACCCTTTTGTCTGAGTTTGATATTGACTTTTGCAATTACATTCTTGCAGGGACATCATCGTGTTGTAGACATCTTAAAACCAATGTTTGGTGTCAGCCTAATTACTAATGGTCTCATGGAAGAAAATCTTCCAATTCAGAAACTCAAGCAGATTGCAATCTGACAGTTGCAAATCGTTTAGGATACTTCAGCATATCAACATCCCAATTTTGGAGAAAGGTTGATAAGATATTGAATTCATTCTGCCTGATTACCGTAATTCGCTTCTTGTTTATGGGTGAAAACTATTTCTGCGGGTTTTGGTAATTTGGGGTGTGTGGATGAGAAATGAGTCTAAACCTTAAACAAATGCACTGCGCGGTGAGTGCTTGTAGATTCGAGAGATCAATCTAAGCAAGTCCGGCCTAAACCAAGAAATTGCAGTTCCAGACTTGTTTCGGTCACAAAGTGAAGGAGATGGGGTTGATCTTAGGGAGGGAAGCGAAGAAGGTGTTGAGAATGTGAAGGTGTTGGCTATGAATGACTTGTATCAGAAAGCTGAACTGGCTTGCAGGATGTAAGCTATCAGTTCCGGTGTTTGAATACGATTGTATCAACACTTGCATCTGTTGTCTGGACTTGTCTTGTTGTTGGAAATAGGGAGGAGAACCTATTTATACAAGTTATTTGAGCCTTATTCACGTCTCTCGTGGGAAGTGGAGGAAGTGGAGTGATGGATTAGTGGAGTTGTGTGTTGGTGTTACACGACCAGTCTTTCCCACTTCTCCTGTCATCTCTAACCGTCCATGACTTCCTGACACGTTCTTGTGATGGCGCGTTGCACGCCGCACGCCGTAAACCGCAGACCAATACCCCAAGTATGTATCCCCAAGTTTGTGACATGATTGATGTCTTGAGTGTGTGGATCGTGGGACCCACAGAAAGTTGCATGTAATGCTAGATTAAATAACTAAGTTATTTAGGAAGTCGATACTTGTGAAGTATCATGTGTATTATATGCATGTACTGCATCATGGTGTGGTAGAGTGACGGGTGGTGATTACCATGACGCCTCACCGACCAATTAACTCCCGACCGTGGGTTGTATAATCAAGCCGTGAAGTTGGACAGACGAGATGATCTTTGAGACACTCATCTGCGACCGTTGATGGAATTAGGGTTTTGAAGAGGTGCGAAGGCATCACTCTTCAGCTTGGTCGAAACCAAGCATGGGAAGTGTTTTGGAAAGGACCGACCGGGCATGCGTGTAGACAGCATGCCGGTGTACACGTCCTTACCTCACTGTCTCATGAAGGTGCGATCTAGGCCACTCAATTTGACCAGTAAAGAGGAGTGGTTGAGATCGATTTTGCAACATAAATCTGGTGCCGCAAAAGCCACGCATCATGCCCACTTCGGGCGCGCGTTCCAAGATGACCAATCTTGGTCGGTCTTGGCCGATCGGTCTGGCGTGTAGGTGGTAGGCCGGTGTTCACGCCTATACCTGACTGTCCCATGAAAAAGTGATCTGAGCCACTCAAATCGTCCGGCGAAGTTGAGCGGTCGAGATTAGTTTGCAATTGGGAAGTGTATCCACGCTAGTTTGGGCGGATGATTTGGGATAACCAGGGCATGGTATGCCTTGGCCGACCAGTGAGGAGATTGATGGGTCCACGGTGGTCATGTTGGTATGACCGGACCTATTTAATCTAATCTTGGGCCCTCTATTCGTGCCGGAGAAGATGGACGCTCGTGATGCTCAAAACCCTAATTTTGGCTTTCACGGCCGTGTAACCATGCTTTATTCGGGCGTACGGGTGGGATGACCAACCATGGTTGGTCCCGACCGATTGGTCGGGTATGTAGTCGGCCCACGGTGATTGTGTTGACATGCTCTGGGCCTTTTGAATCTACATCTACACCCTCCATTTATACCGCGAAGATGGATGGTTGAGACTGTTTTGTGACACATGTAATGTGCCGCAAACCCTAATTTAGGGTTTTCCGCCCATACCGCTCTGGTTTGGACGTTTTGGCAAGCTATGCCAACTGGAGGCCGACCATGCGGGTCCGTGTTGGTTCGGCAGCGAATATTCCATACCTGCTTGGGGGTTATGGAATTGATCTGGCCCATCCAATCATGCTGGTGAAGTTGGATGATCGAGATCATATCCAGACTGATACGGACATTCCGGATGCTCAATCGGACTAGTATAACACACCGAGAGTTGCTTAATCGGGCTAGTATAACACACCGAGAGTTGCAGCCTGTACGGGTATTTCGTACATGCTTTCATTATAATGCTTGGAGGTTCGTGTTGCTTGCTCGTGGAGAGCAACACTCGATCGTCATGCCGCACCGATAATGAGTACGGGAAATACAAGGCTGCTCACGCATTAATTAATAATGCTATAAATTCACGGGGTATATGGGATTGTTGCTACATGCTCCAACATGGATGAATTTCGTGTATTTTAATTCACAGAATGGGATTGTTGTCACATGCTCCATTCTAGGTGAATTAGTAAAGTGAAGAAGTATTCAACACTTATTAATGGCTTTATCTTTTACAAGATGTTAGCGCATAATTTTCTGGTTTTTTTACAATTTTAACCTTAAATGAAAATCCACCACCAACATTAAGTCCCCTGCCTAGCACATAATGGTTACACTATTGTGGGGTAGGCATGAGATGGTGACAAATTTGTGTACTGAAATGACCAAGCTAAAGTGAATACATATTTACCGGATAGGTCGACATCGTCAGGCGTTGCCCTGGAACTGGTTAGTCCTGATTAAGGCTGTGAAGGAAGCAGGACTTGATCTGGTGAGTCGCTTTGGTTCCCTTTGTACATATCTGGACAGCGCATGGCCCCTTCCTTGGGTCAGGTGTACTCCCTTTCGTCTAGCAGCTTTCCTCAGATGTATCTGATAAGCATCGTTTATTGCTATCCCGAATTAGTAGCCTTTATAGGTGGCAAGTGAAGACTTCTTTTCTCCTGGGATTCTGTCGACTTGCGAGATTATAAGGAATCATCTCACGTATTCGTTTATTCTATATCTCAGGTACTGTTCCACACTTATCTGATCTTCTGATTGACTGATCGATTGATTTTTTTTTTTGTGTGTGCTCGTAACTTCTTCTCTTTTACAGTTTATCATGGAAGCGGTGGACGATCATTCTTTCACTTCTTCAGAAAGAAGCTTCGAAGTTGACAAGCCTGAAACCCATGCGCACGAAGAAGTAATGGCTAAGATCGATCTTCCACTTCGCGAATACAGGGGATGTCTATTTTTCACCTGCGTATTGCCAGGGGACGCATCTGTGCACTTTCAGCTGCGATTGACATGGAGGAGCGGTGGATGCGCGAGGAGACGTTGCAAGCACTAGTAAGCGCAAGGGCAGAAAGATATGCAGCGCGGTTAAAGAGGTGGAGGGTTGAGCATAAACGACCTCTGAATGAAGATAAGTGCAATTACCCAATCCATGACGGCGTGATAATTCTTGACTCCGACACAGACGAACCTGAATATTTGAAAGCAATCGGCACGACTCCTAATGTTGTTGTGCCCTTTGATGCTCCCGCTGATGATGTTGGGATGGAGTGCATTGCTGCAGAGATGTTTGATGCAGAAGTTGAGGTAGATCCGAAAGGAGAAGCATCAACAGGCGATGGAGCAAAACCTAACGATGGTGCAGGCGACCCTCTTGGCGACTAAAACCTCTTTTCTTCTTTTCCCTCTTTCCAAGTATATTCCGTACATTTGGACATCTTCCTTGTACTCAGTGGCGGTCGAGTTCAAGGTTTTTCTTCTATTTGATGGTTTGAATAAAGGTTTTTTTTTTTTTTTTTTTTTTTTTTTTTTTTTATAACCCTTTGTCAAGACTGCAACTGAACCTTCTCAGGCACAAGGGTGCGCCTTCACACGTAATTCTATGTGATAAAAGAAATAATGCCATAATGGAACACCTACGGACCTGTGTTCCTGATGCAAGATCTTCCTGGCCTTGCTGGGGTGAGTGGCTCGAAGCTTCTTCCCTTCCCGTGCATATCTTTTCCCTCAACTTTTTTCCAGGATGCTTTTTTTTGCTTAGGGTTTCTTTCCTGACCTGCTCTAGTGGGTTGATTTAGGTTGGACTTTGCGTCTTTAGGGGTAAAGAGGTTCTCAGATGGAAATAACACTTTAATTAATCTGAAAATCGAAAATTGAAACCCTAATTATGAATGCAAGTATTGCAATCATTCTCTAGAGGAATTACAAATATGATGTGAAATTGTAAAGGGAAACACGCCGGAGGAAGTAGCACAGCGTCTTAAAGTGTGTAAGATGCTGGAAAGTGATGGCACAACGTCTAAAGTACGGTAGGGTTTGAGCCATCGTGAGTGAATTGTTATGCCTTCTAGCTTGTCGCGTTGATGAGTTTGCGGTGAGCCGCCTAGGATGACATCTCGCTGCAGTGCGGTTCATCCTCCTTCTCGGTGGCTGAATCAGGTGGGATAACCATTCTCACCATAATGCTTCCGACCATGAATGCGGTTGTCTTCGTTACTAGGTCCCCAATTCCAAACGGGTTTGGGCGTGTGGACATTGGGGTCTTGGTTTTGTCGTCTTTGATCAAGACAGCTTCTAGACTCCTGGTAAACTGTTTGAAGGGGCCAGCCTCCCATTCGCATCTCTTATCCAAGGTCGGTTTTTTGGCTAGAGCCAGTCCCCAGGACTTGTCAGAATGAGGGGCGGTAGGTTGTAAAGAGGGTTGCGTGATGAGACTTACTTGAGATCGGAACCTTTAAATGTATGTTGACAGGATTTCTCCGGGAAGTTGTGTCACGTTGGCAAGTTGTTGGTGCGGTAACAGACAGTTATCAGGAGATCCAGAAGGCGTGTTGGAGATTCTTTCAGGTATCGAAACCGGTAGAGGACAGACTTCTAGTATTGCTTTGTTGTCATGCATCCAAGAGTGTCCTAGAATCATGTCGTAGTTGGGATGATATTTGACTATGTAGAACTTTGCTTGTGTCGAGGCATCACCCAATTTGACTTCAAGATCGATATCCATATGCATCTCTGAGTTCTCCTTTTGAATCTTTAACCACAGTTGGGTGACGAGTAGCTTCCTGCTTTAAAATTTTTGCTGCTCTCAAGGTCTTGACAGTAATGATGTTAAATTCGGAAGCCATATCAATCAACGCGCTATCGAACTCAACGTCTCTCAAAAGAGTGACAGTTAGGAGTCCCCAGTTTCCCTTGCTCGCGTCCTTCAGGAAAGACTGGGGTTCCTGGACTGCTTCTGGATACAAACGCCTGCCTGACACAATGCGGTTGAGGGCCGTAAATATGTCTTGACGCTGTCCTTTGGAGAAATACAAGATTTCACACAAGTGCTCCATCGTAGATTGTACAGTCTTGCGAACAGAATCCCCAGAAATCATGCGGTTCCTGATAGGAAGATGGTCTCTATGAACACCTTCGTTTCCAAGCTGGAGTTCTTCTGTCTCTATCTTTTCCCTGAATATTTGTTTCAACCTGTTACAATCTTTGGTCGGATGATGGACGAATATGTGGTAGTAACAGTATTTGGGATCCGCCATGTCTTTCTCAGTTGGAGGACGTCTGATAGGAGGCAGCTTGATGGCATCGTCTTGGATCCACGCTTCCAAGAGTTCTATCACTTCATTCATGGGGAAAGGAAAACCTGTATCTTCGGTGTCTTGTACAGGAGTTTTGTCCGCTCCTTTCCGAGACGAAGTCTTGTGTGCCGGGATGCCCGCTTAGTTTGTTGTTCCGTCGCTGGAGTTTTCCTTTTTTCTCCTCCGCCCACTACACTCACAGAAGGACCAGTGTTGTATTGCTTGTTCGTGAGACGCCTTCTTCCTCGACTTTCACGTGAATCTTCACTTCGAACAACTCTGGTTATTTCTAGCAATCTTTGGTGCGTTGTTCTTTGAACGTTTGGCGGCTTCATGGAGTTCAGAGAACGTTTGAAAGCCCAGATTTTCTAACAGAGCGTGTTATATGGGTATCATCCCATTGATGCACAACTCCACCAATTGTCGTTCGGTGACGTTCGGGTCGTGACAATCTAGCGCTTGGGTTCTGAACCTTTTAACGAAGTCGTTGGGATGTTCGTTGTTCCGCTGAAGGATTCTTCCCAGATCTGATAAGGTTATTTGTTCAGACTCCAAGAAATACTTTCTGTAGAAAGCACCGACCATCTCGCTCCAATTGCATATGCTTTGTTAGGCGGGATGTTGTTGTACTGTGTACGCCCTCCCCGTAAGTGACTTTGAGAATTCTTTTAGGCGTAGAACATGATTATATTCATGTTTCCCCAAGGATTCCAAGAATCGAGAGATGTGTTCACGAGCATTACCAGTACCGTCGTAGAGGGAGAACTAGGGAGAGGTGTAACCTCTTGGAAGAGGAATTCGTTGCACATAGGGTACGGCGGTTGATGTTGGTGTGCATCCATCAGATTTCCTTTGCCTCAGTTTTGGAGAAGTCGTTCCAAGTCCTCACGTGTGATGAAGTTGGATGGTTGGTCCCTCTCTCTTGGTCGTTCAGAAGCAACACGAGCTTCTTCACTCATGTGGGTCTGAGTGGAAACGCCTGTTCCGAGTGCATTGAAGGCATCTCTTGTTGGCTCCAAGGATTGCCGTGAATCTTGTAGCAATCGTTCAGTTAAGGTCTTAAGGAAAGTGAGTACCTCTTTTAGAGTTGCGGCCATATCTGTTTGAGTCTTAGCAAGAACTTCCTGTTTCTCCATCAGGTCTGCAATAGTAATGGACGGTGGTCCTCCTCTCGTTCCTCCGGATCCTCGTCCTGATGAGGAAGTGAAAGTTGTTGCTCTGGTGACTACCGGAGGTGTTACACTTGAGGAGATGCCGGGATTTGCGGCTGCTCTGGCTCTGGTGATAGGAGGTGTTACACTTATTGGAATATTTCCTGCTACGCCGGTGCTGATGGTAGAAGTGACGGCTCCACGAGATGTATTGACTACGGTAGCTCCACTGACTTCGACACAAGGATTGTTATCCACACTAGCTCCATCAGAATTGATTGCTGATCCAGACCTTAATTCCACCATCTTGAAATGAATTGTTGATTGAATTGATTCTAAGATCTACCCCTTTTGAAATTGATAAAATTGAATCGGATTTCGAAGAAATTGACTTTACAACCGAGAGATTAATCTCCCACTGTGGTCGCCAATTGTTTATGGGTGAAAACTATTTCTGCCGGTTTTGGTAATTTGGGATGTGTGGATGAGAAATGAGTCTAAACCTTAAACAAATGCACTGCGCGGTGAGTGCTTGTAGATTCGAGAGATCAATCTGTGCAAGTCCGGCCTAAACCAAGAAATGGTCGTTCCATACTTGTTTTGGTCACAAAGTGAAGGAGATGGGGTTGATCTTAGGGAGGAAAGCGAAGAAGGTGTTGAGAATGTGAAGGTGTTGGCTATGAATGACTTGTATCAGAAAGCTGAACTGGCTTGCAGGGTGTAAGCAATCAGTTCCTATGTTTGAATACGATTGTATCAACACTTGCCTCTGTTGTCTGGACTTGTCTTGTTGTTGGAAATAGGGAGGAGAACCTATTTATACAAGTCATTTGAGCCTTATTCACGTCTCTCGTGGGAAGTGGAGGAAGTGGAGTGATGGAGTAGTGGAGTTGTGTGTTGGTGTTACACGACCAGTCTTGCCCACTTCTCCTGTCATCTCTAACCGTCCATGACTTCCTGACACGTTCTTGTGATGGCGCGTTGCACGCTGCACGTTGTAAACCGCCAGACCAATACCCCAGTATGTATCCCCCAGTTTGTGACATGATTGATGTCTCGAGTGTGTGGATCGTGGGACCCATAGAAAGTTGCATGTAATGCTAGATTAAATAACTAAGTTATTTAGGAAGTCGATACTTGTGAAGTATCATGTGTATTCTATGCAGGTACTGCATCATGGTGTGGTAGAGTGACGGGTCTCTTCAGCTTGGTCGAAACCAAGCATTGGAAGTGTTTTGGAAAGGACCGACCGGGCATGCGTGTAGACAGCATGCCGGTGTACACGTCCGTACCTCACTGTCTCATGAAGGTGCGATCTAGGCCACTCAATTTGACCGGTAAAGAGGAGTGGTTGAGATCGATTTTGCAACATAAATCTGGTGCAGCAAAAGCCGCGCATCATGCCCACTTCAGGCGCGCGTTCCAAGATGACCAATCTTGTTCGGTCTTGGCCGATCGGCCGCAGCGTGTAGGTGGTAGGCCGGTGTTCACGCCTATACCCGATCGTCCCATGAAAACGTAATTTGAGCCACTCAAATCGTCCTAAGGCGAAGTTGAGCGGTAGAGATTAGTTTGCAATTGGGAAGTGTATCCACGCTAGTTTGGGCGGACGATTTGGGATAACCCGGGCATGGTATGCCTTGGCGACCAGTGAGGAGATTGATGGGTCCACGGTGGTCATGTTGGTATGACCGGGACATGCTTAATCTAATCTTGGGCCCTCCATTCGTGCCGGAGAAGATGGACGCTCGTAATGCTCAAAACCCTAATTTTGGATTTCACGGCCGTGTAACCATGCTTTATTCGGGCGTACGAATTGGGATGACCAACCATGGTTGGTCCTGACCGATTGGTCAGGTATGTAGGTGGGCCCACGGTGTTTGTGTTGACATGCTCTGGGCCTTTTGAATCTACATATACACCCTCCATTTATACCTGCGAAGATGGATGGTTGAGACTGTTTTGTGACACATGTAATGTGCCGCAAACCCTAATTTATGGTTTTCCGCACATACCGCTCTGGTTTGGACGTTTTGGCAAGCTATGCCAATCTGGAGGCCGACCTTGGTTCGGCAGCGAATATTCCATACCTGCTTGGGGGTTATGGAATTGATCTGGGCCATCTGGTAGGCCTTTGAATGGGTATATTTTATGGCCTACTTGTGATAACCGCAAGTGCACGGTGTCTAGTTTGTAAAACAGGGCACAAGTACGGGTCGAACCACAGAGACTTGTGGTGCTGATATGTGATCAAGGCTTGCTAGACTGAATTCCTAGGAATGTAACACAATTGTTGTTTTGTTGCCGATACGGCTGAAGTGTTGTTGTGACAAAGAACCTCAAGTAGTAAAATGAGATGTAACACGGTGACAATGGGGGTACTAGGGTCTTGGTTCCACCACTAACCTAATATTATGTAATCAACTAAGTTGAGCTTCTTGTTCCTATGGCAGTTAAGGATAAGTTGTCAATTTTATCACTTAGCTCAGGAGTTTCACCTAATGATAACTCAATTAACAGCTAAGGCACTAACCTAGAGCATTAGTTGTCTAATCAAGCACAACTAGTCAAGAGAATTAGCATTTGTATCTAAGGCTTGAGTCAAGCATAGCCAATGCAATTTTAGCCTAACTACAATGTATACTTGGCATGCATTGTGAGAGAAGAACATTGGGTGCTAGAACCGAGATTATCTTTATAATTTAACACTCAAGACATCTCAAATACAGTTGAAATCATAACATAGAATTAGGGTTTCACTGAAACCCTAGCAACTAAATTAGAACATCAAAAATGACAAATAACACAAATTAAATCCTAATTGGTGCTCTGGCTATCCCAGGCATCCCTTTCTACAAACATCGTTCTTCTATTTATACATACAGACCAAACCCTAATTCAATTCAAAAATTGTAATTTAATCATACCCAAACGCCCATACCGTCTGAAACGCCTCTCCTCTTGTCATGCGGCTCTGAGAGCTCCCTCAATTGATTGATTGATCAAAACCCTAACCTAACTCTGTCTATTTCTCTCTTAGCTCCTAGGAAAGAAGCTACGAAAGAACTAGAGAGCGATTAGGTAAGGTGGTGCTACTGGCTGTTGGGGTGTCGGAGATGATGGAGTTGGTGGCGAAGGCCGCCGGTCGGGTGAAGGAGGAAAAGAGCGAGCTCGCTCTGTGATGGAGATGGGAGAGGAAGAAAGAGAAAGATGGAAGAGAAATGGGTATGGCTCGAGAGGGTATAGGGTTAGGTCGTTTCGTTGTGAGGCAGGGACAGCAAGAATTGATGGAACGGGCTGAGCGAGCGTAAGATGCGGCTGGGAGAGATCTGGACGGCTGAGGGATAATTGGGACGGTTTGGTGTTGCACGGGAGCATCGATCTTCGATGCGCGTGGAGGTAGCGACCGTTGGATGTAGCCAGGCGAGATCTCGACGGCTCGTGGTGGACGGGCTCGGATCCGGTCGCGGGTCTTGGATAGCTTGAGCCCATGTCTTGTAAATGGTTTGCTCTCGATGCGCGCGGGCTTTGGCTTTCCGCTCCATAGATTCTCGACTCCAATTCTTCGCTCTTTTGGCTCCTCAATTTCTCCGAGCTTTATTTATTACCTAAAAACACAAAATTAATTAATACAAATATTTATTCTTGAAAACAAAGAAAACACAGAATCTGGGATAATATCTGATTTATGAGCACAAAAGATGAGTAAAATGCCAATAAAAAGGTGTATAAATATGCACTATTTGGCACTCATCAAATACCCCCAAACCTGAATTTTACTTGTCCTCAAGTGAAACAAAATGAAGAAATCCTAACTATACCCCCATGTCGCAGTCTCTCGAATGCATTTAGCGTATGCACTAAGCCTTTAAACCCCTAGGTGTCCCTAGTGGACGAGTTGTAGTCTCGTGAGGGTTTACCGTAGGTGTACCCACAAAACCTTCTCCAACTTCAGAGTGTAAAAGAGTCTCAAGCCTCCAAGAAGCTATGAGGACATAGAGTTTCTGCATGCTAGTAACACAAAGTTAGAACTACCAAAGAACGCATTCTCATCCTTAAGTGTTGAGCGAGAAGTAACCATACCATATGAAAGAATTCGGATTCGATTGTGATCATAAGCCTCGACTTCTGCCTCACTATTAGGGTTTTATGATAATTGCACTCAAAAAGATCGCTTTTTAGTCTCTCATGTGTGCAGGCAGGAATAAAGAGATAAATCCTGCACACGTTGTAGGTAAGAAGGATAACCTTCCGAAATAAAATCTGGAGACTCCACAGAAGTGTGGACAAAAAGAATCTTTTTCTGATGATCTCTAAGAAAGGAAATCAACCATTAGCAAGGGTGGGAGTACTCACTTACCTTCTCACCCGATCGGCAATTAATATCACTCTCTCATAAGAACCATAAAAACGTCTTCAATCTTCGGTCTTCGGTCTTCAACTGTTGATGACGAACCTCTGAACTTTACAAAAACTTGACACATTTTTTTTTTTTTTTTTTTTTTTTTTTTTACAATAAAACGATAAACTCAATTTTTCACAAACTTCATTAATTCTCATCCTATTTTCTTTTCTTTTCTTTGTTGCTTGTAACCTTGGACTATCTCAACTTTTCTTTCAATATTCTGATGATGCTCCGTTTGCTGACGATGATGTGTTTCTATGGGTCTGTTGATTGAGAGAGAGAGTGATGCTAACTGCAAATCGATATTTAGAAGGAGTTTTCTTCTTTAAACGTCACCCTCATGATTGACAAAAATAGCACTCAAGAGATCAAAAGTAGTGCTGAAAATGGTGCGAAGTTGGGTAGCTCACCATTCCTACCCGGAATTGACGTACGGTGACACACACTCTAACAGATTTTCTAGAAAGTTGCAAAAAATTGAAGGTTGGTGCCTCACTTGATGTAAAATGGGTAGTCTCCACTATGGGTGATCACAATTCTACTACCGAATATCTAAACAGCACCTAATTTGCCCTCCCGGTATGGTTAAATCCAACTTTAACGCTCTAATCAACTAAGAAACCCGATTGCGTTTTCCAAGTACTTCCAAATTCTGTTATTTCGGTCAGATTCTCTATGTAAACATAGCTAGAAGCATGCTAGTGACTATAAAATCTCTAAAAGTTGGAGGTTTTTATTTACAAAAAGAGTTTTTTTTTTTTTTTTTTTTTTTTTTTTTTTTTTTTGGAAATAAAAGACTAAAAACTCTAAATGCAAATGCACCCCCAAACCTAAATCAAACATTGTCCTCAATGTGTTGACAGATAGAAAAAATTTAAACAGTCACATACCAAGAGAACTATGTTGAGTAGAGAAAAGGGAAGAGATTACTGGATGTCGGTGGGAGCACGGTTAGAGCTTCACTAGTCAAGGCTAGAATCCAACATTCTCAGCGGAGATCATATCGGATTAGCACAAAATATGTACAAGAAGACTCAACCGATTAAAGAAAAGAAAATTTAACAAGTCCTACTGGATTATATACAATGAAAATTCACCATACACTAACAATCTAAAGAGTTGAGGGTCAACCCAATAGAAAATATGTACAAACATCAACAGTCTTACACAAATATAGAATGAGAGTGCAAGTAAGACTGTGTATGTGAATGATTTTCCCCCAAACCTAAACTTGTGAACGGGTGTGTTTTTGAGCACAAAGTCTTGCAATTTTAAAGGTACATCATGCAAAAGGTCTAACTCAAAATGAGTTTTGCTAAGAACAGGCAGACATACACTTTCCAACTGTGGCTCCTTAAAAGTGTTATACTTTGATGCAAAGTAGTCTAAGAGGACTTGGGAAGCACAAAGCTCTAGGCCTAAATTAGGCATTCTTAGAAAAGTTGGTTTTGCAATTTTGTTACAAACTACACCTAGGTTTGGTGGAGGAGTTTCAATTTGTGACTTAGGAGAGAAAGTAGGTACATCTAAGTTGTTTTCATGTATAAAATCATTTGCACCATTACACACTTTCCTAAAGTCAGACACATGTAAATCATGCTCACCAGCATAGAACAATTCATCAATCACCATTTCATGATCATCAGAGCAGGCAACATATTGTGTTATGGGTAGGGAATCAGACACAACAATAATATCATGATCCAAAAGAACATTAGTGTCAACAGAAGATTCATCTTTTCCTAAGTCACAAACAAGTTGTGTAGCATGCTCACATTCACTGAAGAATTTTACAAACCCAAGCTCAGAATCAATATCACATATATGAATGTTAGAAGAAGTATCGTTCATAGGGTTCACAGAAGAGACGCCTAACGTCTCTGAACCAAAAGATTCCATCATATTTTCTGCATGCACATGCTCTTCTAACATATCATATTCGTCATCATCATCATCATAACAAAAATGTATTTCCCTATTAGCATTTCTAGTATACTCATTTACCTTTAGATTAGGTTCATATTCAGTGTTAGTTGCATGAGTAGGAATAGAAACACTATTTTCAAGATTTACTTTATTAGGGACAATAATCATCCTATCATGAACTGCCTTCCATTCTTCCTTTTCTAAATGAATAAGGTTCATCTTTAAGAACATGTGACATTGTTCAATGGAGGGAGAGTCTTCAATAGTGGGTATGCATGTTTCATATGAATAATCATTAAATGGTTGTGCACATGGTTCACTAGAGAAGGGATGATCATGCATGTTGCTATATGGATGGTCATGTATTGCATTCATTTCAAGCCTAGCATTTTGTTCCATGAGAGTTTCCATTAGTGATTGTAAACAAGGAGTCGGGGGAGTATAAAATTGTTCAACTCCCCACTGTGGTGACTGATACATGTGCTCATGATGGTTAGGGTATGAGTATTCAAGGTCAGGGCCCTGAGAAGGCTCATAAAATTCCCTAAAATCACTATGGTATGTGGGGAGTTCATATTGTGAAGCATGCCCGTAAGCAAGCTCTCTAATGGATTTGTTTCCATCCCCAGATGCAGACCAAAATCCTGACATGGTCTAGCAACTCAAATAGCCTAGCATGTATCAAGCATGTTAACCAATGAAGTCTCCAAACAGGGAAGCTAAGCCCAAGTGATGCAAATGCACAGCCCAAAGGTTATGCAAAGCCCAGTTGCTGTGGGCTCAATTTTGGTTTTAATGGGTTTTGGTTTAATTGGGCTGGTTTGGTTTAAGTGGGATTCTTTGGTTTATTGGGATTAGTTGGGTTATGTGCAACCCAGCTATGTGAGCAAAACCCAGATAGATACAACCCACAAAAGAAAATGACACTTTATTCTAAGTGTAAGCCCAAAAGGTTGCTTTTTGAATTTGCTAAGCCCAGCTGAATAAGTGTATTTCAGCCCAGATGATGTGGGCTCAGTGTGGTTTAAGCCCAGCAGTGTGGCTTATGTGGGCTGAAAGTTCAGAATGCAAAGCCCAGTAAGTGGGCTTCAGCTTATGCGGCCCAGGTTTGTGAGCAGAGCTCAGGTTATGTCAGCCCAGCTTATGCAAGCCTTAGTTTGTGCAGAGCTCAGCTTTGGGGTCAGTCAGCCCAGCTATGAATGTGGCCTCCGGTTGTGCAGAGTGCAAGCCCAATGGTTGGGCTTCAGTTGTTAAGCTTAGCTTGGTAGTTGCACAAGTCTAAGTGCAAATCTTGGCACAACTTAGCAAGCTTGTGCAGATGGCAAATTAGCAACCCAGTTGGTTGCAAGTGCAGATCCTAATTGTTTGCAAATGCAGAGTTGCACAGAGCAGCTTATGCACAGACTTGTGTGTACAGCTTCTCAAAAATTCCACAGCACAGGATCAAGTGCAGCCCAGAGCACAGGACAACAATAGCAAGCTTTATGTTCAGCACAGCAAAGCACAGATTGGCTAGGGTGTGTAATTGAAAACCAACCTAGTTGCTAACACATGACTCGCTACTCACAACTCAATTGAATACCACAGGGTCACACATTTCAGGAGTTGATTCACACAAATTGCAAGAATTGATGCTAACACAGTTTAAAGATCAAACACAGGATATGCAGTTATTAGCAGGGTATAAACCTTTCACAGCATGCACAGGTTAATCATCAATTCACAAAGCTATTCACAGCATGCTCAGGTTTGACAGAATCAGGCTTGCAATCAACCAAGGCAAAGCAAGGTATGCGGGATGGGTTATGCTCGGGGCTTGGCTCACGGGGGGTTGTGGTATCAACTCACCCAGTTGACTTCCCACAGGGTAGCTCACCAACTTGGTCATCCAAGTTGTGACTCAAGACTTGCAGCTTCAGGGGGCTGGAGGGTTAGAGTACAACTCACAGCTCAACCACGCTCAACTCACAGCTTCAGGGGGCTGGAGTTCGGCTCAGAGCATTGCAAGGTAATGCTTAACGGGGTGGAGCAATACTTGGGTAAGCTCAGGGTTTAACAACACTTGGTTCAACAAAGTGATGGCTCACAGGGTCACACGAGTTGCAGCAGATGAACTGATTAGCAGATGTACAAGGTGTCAACACACCTAGCAAGGTAACTTGTTATCATTCATTCATGTCAATGAGTTCTAGGTTGACTAACCGGTTTTAGCTCCAATAACACTATGTTCTGCTCATCTTCTTTCCTTGGGTTGGCTCAGCTGCTCACACAGCTTTTGCAGGTACCTGTGAACTCAAGAGAGAAGATCAGTTCTCAGAAATGTACAGATGAAGCAAAGGATTTGAATTTTAACACTGGCACATGCATTGAGAGTATCTTGGACTGTCACAGGGATTTTGCAGGGTGATAAGATAAGTTCTTTGTACTGAATGGGAACAAAAGTTACAATTAACACTAAGCTACAAGGTAATGAAGCTTATAACTCAGATCAAAAAGCAAGATGCAAATGAGATGCTATAATCTTTGAAAGCTACAAAAATATGGGTTATGAAAATTCAGATGGAGTATGGGTTACACAGTACACAACTAAGTTACTCTAAGACAGGGCAATGATGCAAGTGATTAAAAACAAAAGTTGAAGCTAAGTTAAGCAAAAATGCAATGATATAGTAAACAATATGCAAGGGATGATGCAGAGAAAGAAAAAAAAAAATAACAGCTAAATGTAATGATATAGTAGTTCAATGAACAGGGGAAACTATGATACTACAAAAGGAAAAATAACAGGTGTACAATGAGGCTATACCGGGTTATGATGCAAAGGTTAAAACAAGTTACAAATTACAGAGAAAGCAAACTACCGCAAGTTACACTAAAACAGGACTAAAAGAATTAATACAGTATGAATATGTACAGGGTGAGTGAATCTCAGTAAAGACAAGCCAACAATCACAGGGCACACGCCAAGTCCCCGGCAGCGGCGCCAAAAACTTGGTAGGCCTTTGAATGGGTATATTTTATGGCCTACTTGTGATAACCGCAAGTGCACGGTGTCTAGTTTGTAAAACAGGGCACAAGTACGGGTCAAACCACAGAGACTTGTGGTGCTGATATGTGATCAAGGCTTGCTAGACTGAATTCCTAGGAATGTAACACAATTGTTGTTTTGTTGCCGATACGGCTGAAGTGTTGTTGTGGCAGTGAACTGAAGTAGTAAAATGAGATGTAACACAGTGACAATGGGGGTACAAGGGTCTTCAGTTCCACCACTAACCTAATATTATGTAATCAACTAAGTTGAGCTTCTTGTTCCTATGGCAGTTAAGGATAAGTTGTCAATTTTATCACTTAGCTCAGGAGTTTCACCTAATGATAACTCAATTAACAGCTAAGGCACTAACCTAGAGCATTAGTTGTCTAATCAAGCACAACTAGTCAAGAGAATTAGCATTTGTATCTAAGGCTTGAGCTGAAGCATAGCCAACGCAATTTTAGCCTAACTACAATGTATACTTGGCATGCATTGTGAGAGAAGAACATTGGGTGCTAGAACTGAGATTATCTTTATAATTTAACACTCAAGACATCTCAAATACAGTTGAAATCATAACATAGAATTAGGGTTTCACTGAAACCCTAGCAACTAAATTAGAACATCAAAAATGACAAATAACACAAATTAAATCCTAATTGGTGCTCTGGCTAGCCCAGGCATCCCTTTCTACAAACACCGTTCTTCTATTTATACATACAGACCAAACCCTAATTCAATTCAAAAATTGTAATTTAATCATACCCTAACGCCCATACCGTCTGAAACGCCTCTCCTCTTGTCATGCGGCTCTGAGAGCTCCCTCAATTGATTGATTGATCAAAACCCTAACCTAACTCTGTCTATTTCTCTCTTAGCTCCTAGGAAAGAAACTACGAAAGAACTAGAGAGCGATTAGGTAAGGTGGTGCGGCTGTTGGGGTGTCAGGAGATGATGGAGTTGGTGGCGAAGGCTCGCTGGTCGGGTGAAGGAGGAAAGAGCGAGCTCGCTCTCGTGATGGAGATGAGAGAGGAAGAAAGAGAAAGATGGAAGAGAAATGGGTATGGCTCGAGAGGGTATAGGGTTAGGTCGTTTAGTTGTGAGGCAGGGACAACAAGAATTGATGGAACGGGCTGAGCGAGCGTAAGATGCGGCTGGGAGAGATCTGGACGGCTGAGGGATAATTGGGACGGTTTGGTGTTGCACGGGAGCAGCGATCTTCGATGCGCGTGGAGGTAGCGACCGTTGGATGTAGCCAGGCGAGATCTCGACGGCTCGTGGTGGACGGGCTCGGATCCGGGTCGCGGGTCTTGGATAGCTTGAGCCCATGTCTTGTAAATGGTTTGCTCTCGATGCGCGCGCGGCTTTTGGCTTTCTCGCTCCATAGATTCTCGACTCCAATTCTTCGCTCTTTTGGCTCCTCAATTTCTCCGAGCTTTATTTATTACCTAAAAATACAAAATTAATTAATACAAATATTTATTCTTGAAAACAAAGAAAACACAGAATCTGGGATAATATCTGATTTATGAGCACAAAAGATGAGTAAAATGCCAATAAAAAGGTGTATAAATATGCACTATTTGGCACTCATCACCATCCAATCATGCTGGTGAAGTTGGATGATCGAGATCATATCCAGACTGATACGGACAGTCCGGATGCTCAATCGGGCTAGTATAACACACCGAGAGTTGCTCAATCGGGCTAGTATAACACACCGAGAGTTGCAGCCTGTACGGGTATTTCGTACATGCTTTCATTATAATGCTTGGAGGTTCGTGTTGCTCTGTGGAGAGCAACACTCAGTCGTCATGCCGCACTGATAATGAGTACATGAAATACAAGGCTGCTCACGCATTAATTAATAATGCTATAAATTCACAGGGTATATGGGATTGTTGCTACATGCTCCAACCTGGATGAATTTCGTGTATTTTAATTCACAAAATGAGATTGTTGTCACATGCTCCATTCTAGGTGAATTAGTAAAGTGAAGAAGTATTCAACACTTATTAATGGCTTTATCTTTTACAAGATGTTAGCGCATAATTTTTGTTTTTTTTACAATTTTAACCTTAAATGAAAATCCACCACCAACACTTCTTATGTCCAATTTTTTTATTGATGTCATGGATTGAAGCAGCCGACGAACCGAATCAAAGATTTGGGGATGGCATTTAATGAACTGGTGAATTCGCTACCACTTAATAAGTACAAGGTAACATCCAAGTAATTATCATTTGGCATTAGAAGTTGTGCTTAGATATGGTCCATATCATGTCAGAGATGAGAAACCGTGGAAGTATATGTGTTATCTAGCATTTAACTAATAATAACTTGAAACTTATTAAAACAGGTAATAAACGATAATCCTGAGGTCCTCAGTCTGATGCATAGCAAGTTATATAATATGGATAAAGCATTTTTATCTCTGGTGAGTTTACATTATAGGACGTTCGCCGACTCTATCTAAAAATCAAGTTAAACTTCGCATGGAAGTTAGTCTTTCTCTGAATAAATATTAATTGTTTGTCTAATCGATTTTGTTGTTGTTACGTGTTCAATATTATACTCTTTGTCCTCCATTGCCAGGGCATAAGTTTATGGCCTCTCTGATGAACATTTTTCTTTTGTGGACACTTGACTAGAGCGCTACAGAAGGCGGTCAATCCAAGGTGAAGAATACAAATGTTGCTAAGAAGAAAAACGGTAGGGGAAGAGCTTTTTTTTTAAATTATAATATCCCTTCCCTTTTTCGTTCCTGGACTGTTCTTGTTGGTCAGTGTTGCTCTTCGATAGTTTTATTATCATGTTCCTATTAAATGTATCAGGTTGGAGATTACAAGAACTCGGTCTTACCATATTGGTTGTCCAATGCCTCAACCCTCCTGTTCCTAATGCAAAGAAACCTGCGTACTGGTGGTTTCTTGTCAACTCCTTCTCAGCGTGGATTAATTGGGAGGATAGCACAAGTAAGTAATTTTGATATTATTCCACTTTTACCTAAAGATTTGCTTGATCTGGTAACCCTAGTGGACATGGCCAAAACATCGTTGAGTAAATTGGGTACATTCAAAATGTTGTATTGTATTCGATCTAAGGAATCATATTCATTAGTTTCCTATTCATGTCAATTTTTCAATGATTTATATACCAACCCAATTAGATATCTTTCAAAGAAAGAGACAGGGCCCCTTCTTGGTCATTGCATCCAGGGGACTTTGATTCTCACTCTCTTTTTATTTTATATTTATATCCATCTTACAGAATTAAACATAGCCAGGCATAGAGTTTGTCAATTTCATATTAACCAATTGTCTGGCAGGCACCAAAAACTGTGCGAGGAAATGTTGTGAAATCATCTAAGTCTCCTGGGAGTCGTTCCAAGCAGTCACCTAACAATAACTGGGAAAATATTATAAAATTCTTGGATTCATTGAGCATGCCATAACAAATTTTTCTTAACCTTTCCGGGAAGAACAATTCTAGATCTTTCAAAGCTTTTCCTGTTTATTTCATTTCAGAAGTTTATCACATTACTAGTATCGTTGTTTCTTTTTGTTCCCTCCATTTAGGTTCCTTCATTTTTTATCCGCAAGCTCATTAATCAAGTATTTTCGTTCATCAATATACAAGTGTTCAATAGGTGAATCCAGTTGTACCATTTGAAGCTGCTCAAATTGTTTTCACAAATTTTATATTTAACTGATCTTTTTTTCTTTAGTCTTTCATCGCGTCGTGAGTGTTGTACGTTTTCCAAAGGGGAATACGTGAAATCTTATTTAGCTGATATGGAAAGATGGATAGTGAATGTAACAGACGAGGTATTGTGATTATCTGCCTTCTTTTCAGTTTGAGTTGTATGTCTACTACTGTTTTAAATCTCCTGGTATGGTGGTACCTGAACATATTTTCATAGAGTCATATAGAAAGTTTCTTATTCTCTCCCTTGGAATTTTGGAATCCTCAACTTGTTTTGTTGTTCCTATTTTATGCAGCATTCAATTCCTAACGGACGATATATCAAAAGAGATACATGTGATAGATCCAGCAGACATTGAACCCCTTCTACATGGGTTCCAAATCCAACCCGGTCTTACCCTATTGGTTGTCCAAGTACAACTTCATGACATGTTTAGTTGCATTATTTGGTGTTCTTCCTCTCTGTTCAAATGGGCCTCGCAGATGTTGTAAGCTTCTATTCAGTTCTTTTATTTGTCTTACTATTTACTTATCCAATATGTTAATCCACTAAATTGGTTCTATAAAAGCTCACTGCGATATCTGATTGGAAGAACCTGTGATGCTTTGTTCGCAGGTTAATTGAATGATGCTCTGTTGTGAGATCAGAAAGCATGGATTTTTTTTATGGTTGGACCGCATTCACCCTGGTAAAAGTCATCCAGAATCGTTCTAACAATTTATCATGAATTTTATGAAACATGCTTTCATAAGTGACATGTTTTTTAATCGATACTACAATTGTCCTTCAAATCTATAAAAATGTTACATGGTCTCTAAATTTCTAGCTTGCGCATGTTCAACATTTATCATTTGTTCATTTTCCCTAAAGATTTAACTGATGGCAATATCTTGATTGCATAAATATAAGCCTAAGTGCTATTCTTAACCATATTGCTTATGTCGGAGATAGTAATGACCAAGTGACATTATTCAAGCTGCTATTACTAGCAATTCTTTTCTTGATTGCAATGCCTGGATAACAACTATTGTTAGTATGGTACAGCTGATGCATCTATTGTTAATCACTTGAACTGCCGAGATTCTGGTGGACATGTCAAATGCCTTTGATACTAGTAGATCCTTAAGTGGCTTAATCACTTGTTATTCTTGAAATCCTCTTATTCATTGTTTGTTTACGATGGTTTTCATTGAGATTGTTGATTCAGAAATAGCCACTGTAGAGGCATACATGTTTCATTGAGTGTAATTTGATACTTTCAATCTCTTGCATAAGCTATGTGTTAGTGTGAAGTATGTGGGTTCTTTTGATTTTATTATATAGCCTATTAGTCTTCGACTCGATCTTTATAAGCATACTGGATATTTGATTAGAAGAATTTGTGATGCTTTGTTCGCAGGTTAATTGAATGATGCTCTGTTGTGAGATCGTAAAGGTTGGAGAACAAAGCGAAACAAAGCAAAGACCATTAGGTCCCTTAGCAAATGCAAGATTTGTAAGTTACAATGTAGTATCTCCTTGTAGAGATTTAAGTTAGAAGAACTTAGGAATTTCAGAACTTTATACAAACTAAACTTAGGAACTAAGTATGTTTATGTGTATGTCCATTAAATGAATGACATAGTTTGTATCAAATACTCATACTTGTTGTTAACTTCAATTGAAGAATTATTTTTTCATAATGGTAAATGTGGAAATGAAAGTGAATGAATGTGTAAAAGTTTGTATATCTGTGGAATGCTGAATATGGGGAACTGGGTAACTGCAGTGGGGTAAATATGGGGGAATGGATTTTGACCAGGTCAATTGATCCCTGACCTTTTTTTTTTCTGTTGCAAAAGATTAGCAACGTCGATGTTTTGTTGCTAAATTAGAACCAGAACCATAGTTCCGGGTAGGGGTATTCCTGTTATTAGAAACAGCTTAGCAACGACAGACCTTGGTTGCGAATAAACAAAGTCGCAACGGCACGGTACGTTGCGAATCTCCGTTGCTGACCAAGAATCGCAACGGAGCTTATGTCGTTGCGAAAAACTGCAACACCGTGTTTTGAAACGTCAACCTGCCGTTGCGACCCCGGTCAGCAACGTCCAGGCTCCGTTGCTAATTCCTAAAAATGGTGTAGTGTATGAATACAATGCCGGTACGCTATACAGGGGGTCTGAGGGGTCCGGGGGGGCGTAGCCCCTCCCGACTGTGTTCGACCTGACAGGTCAGGTCTAGGGGGTCTAGGGGGCAGCGCTCCCTAGCAGAGTGCGAGACAGCGTCAATACCACGTCCACTGCCGGCACATTCATTTAATTCTCGAGAATAATTGAATTGAGAGTCAAGATAACTTTATTTACTACCGATTATAGGATAATCAAAATTCAGAAAAAATAGGATTTTGGCAAAATCTCATTTTGGGGCTACTCTACATTCGGTAGTTATATGAACTATCTTGACTACCGATTATGGTAGGATATTTGCAAAGAGAGCCACTGTATAATCGGAAGTCATGATAACTCTTCCTTTCTTATCGATTATAGGTTCAACCAAAATTCAAAAAAAGAGGATTTTTGTAAAATCTGATTTTGGGGCTACTCTATATTCAGTAGTTATATGAACTATCTTGACTACCGTTTATGGTAGGAAATTTGCAAAGAGAGCCATTGTATAATCGGAAGTCATGATAACTCTTCCTTTCTTACCGATTATAGGCTCAACCAAAATTCAAAAAAAGAGGATTTTTGCAAAATATGATTTAGGGGCTACTCTATATTCGGTAGTTATATGAACTATCTTGACTACCGATTATGGTAGGATATTTGCAAAGAGATATTTCATGATAACTCTTCCTTTCTTACCGCAAAGGTTCAACCAAAATTCAAAAAAGAGGATTTTTGCAAAATCTCATTTTGGGGCTACTCTATATTCGGTAGTTATATCTATCTTAACTACCGTCAAAGAGAGCCACTTTGATAACGGAAGTCTTCTCTTCCTTTCTTACCGATTATAGGCTCAACCAAAATTCAAAAAAAGAGGATTTTTGCAAAATCTCATTTTGGGACTACTCTATATTCGGGAGTTAAATAACCTAAATTCCCTACCGATTATGGTAGCATTTTTGCCAAAGGTCTACTTTAATCGGGAGTCAAGATAACTTTATTTACTACCGATTATAGGATAGTCAAAATTCAAAAGATAAAGGATTTTATTTTGGGGATACCTTATATTCGGAAGTTATACAAACTAAATTTACTCCCGATTGTTGATTAACTACCGATTGTAAAGGGTAGTTTGGCCATTAAAAAAAACGCCCCCGAAGTTATCTACCGATTATGGATTAACCTCCCGATTATGACATTTTTTGTCGTTTTGTGTCGCCCCTAATTCTTTTGGGGTCGCCCCTAAAGACCCCAAGCTAAAAATATGTTGCCCAAAGTTGAACTTTGGCCACAAGATGGCTGTTACAGTTTCCGAGTATATCAGGACACTGTTTAACTTAATGGTAACTTACCATCATGTCTCATTAGGATCCCGGTGAAAATACTAAGAACTTGTTCGGGAAAAAAAATTAGATTTGATTACTAGCTAGTTTCGTAATTGATGCGTGTATTATCTAAATATCTATTACAAACCTAGTCTATTTTGATGCATGGACAAGAAGGTAATGTCATTGGATCACATAAGATCAAATTCCTACTTATTTACTTGTCTTTCATTTACTGCTTCATTTAAAAAGAGAAGATACCTGAACTGAATAATGAACTACATTGCTACTGCATTTTCACATACTAGTTTTACCGGGAGTTATTTTTCAGCTGAATTTTATGAAATACAACACAATGATGAAAAGGATTAATAGCTAAATCAGGACAGATGTTAAAATTACCATACTTTAGTACTTGGATAGAATAAAATAAACATAAGCATGTTGCCTCTTTGTACCCTAATCATATCTTGGTGAGCACATTGTCGATCTCCCTGATAACAGAAACTCTCATTTCTTTATCTTTTCCCGTAAGCAGCTCAAAAACAATAACATCTCCAGCTGTCAGACCTAAATGTCGTCTAAGAGAAGTCCAACCGTTAGAAAACTGTGTTGCATAACCTCTGACACAGTATCCAAGCGTCCACACTTTATTGTCTGAACTTCGAACCATGACATTCTTTATGGTCTTTGGTAGATGTTTCCTGGAAAAGCTTTTAGGAATATGCTGCACAAGTAGGAAAAAAAATCATTTTTCAGGCAACACACCCGTAAATAATTGGCAACAGAAAGATAAACACAGGTATAGGTGACACAAAATGGGGAATTACAGCAATGTTGGTGTATAGATGATGTTCTTTCAATAAGGGGAACCTTGCAATGTATGTCCTATTTGTCTTATTGCGGAACTTGAGGACCCAACCCATTAATTGGTCAAGTGACCTTGTGCTTCAGCTATTGAGTTTGCTACTGATCAACAGATGAGACAACGACACAACAACTCGCTATTGTTCGCAGTTGGATATTAACATGGTTTCATGCAAGTAAGCCTATAAAAACAAAAACTAAAAAGAAAAAAAGAATGAGAAAACAATATTCAGAAGGCTGCTACAACTCTGGCATGTTTAAAAGAGTAGGTGCAACAATGTGATTGGAAAAGCAAGTTTTAAGAACCCGTTTTTGCAGTGCAGATCATTCATTAGTACATCACTAACCTCAAGGCAAAGTCAAAATGCGAACAAAATAGAACTGCAACTCGTATTAACACTTCAATCATAGGCACATAACAGACTAAGTTTTGTGTTAGGCAATTATATCCAGTGAAGAACTTGCATGATGTGGAAAAACTATCTTTGATACTGCAGGCAACCACTATGGAGCACGACCGTATTGGCTGCAGGCAAGAGACTAACCAGTGAAGAAACTAAAGGTTTTAGCAGATGGCAGCAGAGTAAGTTATATCTAGATAATGTCATTTTTTATGGAGCTAGTGGAGCAACTATCAATGCCATCAGCACTGCAGATCTTACTAGTCTTAGATGGAAATTAAAAAACCTCATCTAGTATAGTAAACTTGTTCTGAGTTCACACTACCACAAAAAACCTGGAACTCTATCTATGCTGTGCATTGTATATATCCTAGCACTTAGGTACATCATCCACCTGGTGTTTAGTATGAAACTTATGCATAATTGGTAGCTAAGCATATAAAATTCCTTGTCCAGACAAAAATTAGAAAAATATGCATATTAAACAGTGAAGTTTTTAGGTCAAGATCTCTCACCAGATATGCGTTAGTTAAATAGGAAGCTCGCATATAAACTGCAAAGAAAGGATATTGAGTCTGAGACTTGAATAACTTAGTTACTTCAGCCACTCTTTCATTGCCTTCAGCTCTCCGTGATGATTTACGGAAAAGTTTTGGGGCGTCAGGTGAATCGGAGGTCTCTTCACTCTCTTCTTCTTTAACAACCGGTAGAGTGGGTGGGCGTTCACCAGATGGAGTTTTTTCATTTCCTAAACATGGTGAGCTGGTTTCATCAGAGACCAAAGACTTTTTACCCTTATCTTTGTTAAGTTGCATGGGGATATCGAGACCAGCAGGAACTGACAACGATGGTTTTTCCTCATTTGTCTTACTTTCAACATGAGTTCGAGATGGAGGTGTGTCCTCCCAAATTACATCATCATCTTCTTCCCTTTTGCTCAACCGGCACCTTTTCTTAGGATTAGACTCTCCTTGGTTTCCAGAATCTTCTAAATGCTCCATAAAATTGGTAACACGCACACAAAATTGTGAATTCCCATTGTAACTGATTCCCAAAGTATAGCCATCCCTCAAAGAGTGATGTTCTGCGAATTCCTTCCAACCTTTGTAAAACCAAACCTTGCCTTCAGATCTCTTCAATTCCACATTCCAAAGTCTACCATTAGCGTCTTTCAGAGCGACAATATCAGACAATGTCCTTCCTATTTTCCTTACCACCTTTTTGGGAATCTCCTGCAAAAGGCATAAATCATTTTACACAGTCGAATTTCAATTTTAGTAGAATTCATAGATCACTAACTATAAGAAAGTACATTAACACCATCATGAACAACATGGTACATTCAGTTCAAATGATATAAGGAATCTCACCGTTTGATATTTCTTATTCTCTGTCCAAATAACAAGAAAATATGGCTTCCCTTTACGCGAACACTCTGCTTGATCAACTCTTGTCCTTCCCTCATTGACGGTTGATTTTCTCTTCGGTGCATCGCATTTAAACAATCCACCTACACATTATACATAGAAACATGTGTAAACTGTTAGATAGGACTACAATAATCGCCTGAGCCATAACTCTTAATAAAGAGAGATAATATGCATATATTGCAAGAACAACTCACTGTTCCTTTTGTCAGAGCAAAACGAATCTCTTCCACTATTGCTTGCATGATACTTATGGTGACCAGCCTCGGAACTATAATCAGTGAATTTTCCCTTACTTATTTCCCCATATTCTTTCCTCTTCCTTGAGGGAGTCGATTTTATGCCATTGCTACTCATAGAAGGCAATACCTTTTCACATCCATTCATACCATACAACTTAACAGCAAACAGTGAATCACCAATATACTTCATAGTAACAAAATCCCCATGGCCTAAATAATGTGCTTCAACAAAATCATGCCATCCTTTTCGGAAAGATAAACCACCATCTTCTTCTTCTCTAATCTTCACATTCCAACATCCTAATGGACTTTGAAGGATGGAATCATAGGGTATCATCCCCTTAAACTTCCCAATGAAATTTACTGGTATCTTCTGCATAATTGAGTCATAATAATAAACAAAATCAGGTATTTAATCAACAATTAGTGCAACTAAAGTTAATTCAGAAAGTAATTGTAACATTATAGATGAAATCTTCTTCGTCCAACCCTCACCATCTTAAAAGCAACAATTTTTCCTTATAACTAATGATAGATCAGAACAGGAAATGCAGACAACTTAAAAAAATAATAACTCAAAATGCAGCAATTTATCCAAATTTGTTCTAACTAAACTTGCGTTTTTATTTCTGTAAAGTTGTTCAAAAAAAATTCTGAGAAAATGAACAAATATATAAAACAAACCCATTTTCAAAATCAGTGGAAAAATGAAGATGTTAGAACAGAAGAGAAATTTGAGCAACTCACAAGTTTCTTCTTGAAATTTCCAAACATCACTTTGAAAAAAGAGGGTTTACTGTGAGCACCCATTTCTTCTGTATGTCTGCAACAAGCTTTCCTTACCAAAATTTCACAGGAAAAATGAAGAAGAAGAAGAAGAAAAAGAAAAAATGAAAAGTAGAGTGATTCATCATTAATGGTGTGGGTAATGGCTGCCTATTAGTGGTTTTCTGGTTTCTATTTACAGTAAGCCATGGCATGGAGTAGGTATTACTAACAGTAGTAACAATGTCAGTTCCACTTGATATCAATGTCAGATGCTTCGTATCAGCTCTAACTGGAACCACTTCTTCTTAAGTTGCATCACCAAGATGGTGGTTTTTAATTGGTTAAAACCATTCAGTGGACCTACAAATACATAGTTTATATGGATTCAGCCGTTCGATCAGAGACTTGAAAGCGCTGTGTTAGTGGCTGTATTCGTATGCAGCACACACAGTCATTGGTGATGGTGTCTGTCACTGTTATTGCTGATGTTGTTATGCTACAACATCTTGTATTCTCAAATCAGTACGTCGCACATCGGACGAACCAAACTTAGTTAGATTCTAGTTCAGGCTTCCCTTTTCATACACGTGTAGTTCCGTCTTTGTTGTGATCAAATTAGACAAGGTTTAGGTATAGCTTAAAGTTGGACGGTCTAGATTATACCAAAATGATCAACAAATTCAACAAGATGGGCTATGAGTGTATTACCTCAATTCACCTGTGCTGAGTAAAGTTACTGAAGTAATAGCAGTAAAATAAGAGAAGTTGACCTTAAGTATAGGGATGTCAAAATGTCAAGATAACATTATTCTTAATGTATTGGGTCTTTCCCTTTAAATGCTAAATCAATTCTTTTCCCTTCATCCGTAAAGAATTTGATGTTGACGAGTGTCGAACTCAGGCTACCGGTATGTACTATAGTGACAGTTGCGCTAAATCAATGTATAGGACAAGATGAAACTTAAGGCCAAGCATTATGACCTTAATTCTTTAGGCTGAGCCACTAAAAACCCATAGCATATGGGAGATGACATTCTTCGGCTTAGTGTGACGAAAGCTCAATTCTCGTAAATTATATTTTTAGATCCACCGCTCATAGCTCAATTCCCGTCACGTAGATTTTTAGATCCACCACTTATAAAGCAGAAAAGTTAAGTATAAGTGGTGGACCTACAATGTTACTTGACGGAGAGTGATTCACTTAGCTAGAATACTTTTAACGTTGGGGAAATTCACTAGCCAAGGAAATAAGGCTTTACCTATTTCTCACATTCTACCCAAGGGATGGATTATAGTGATTTCTTTTGGCTAAAATATAGCCATAGCCAAGGAATTTACACTGCCATATAGTGTTTGGCATGAGGGCAACGTAGGGTTCATGTTAATCAAATTATTGAGGAGGAAATTAGCACATCTTGTGGTGAATTTAAAAGGACGATGACAGTCTGAAACATGTGTCCTCTCTAGTTATGATTAGGTGTAGTAGTCTACTACAGATAATGATATAGGATCATACATTCCTACCTGTTTAATTGTCTCTAATGTACTGCTTGCATTGCTCGATTTAAAAAGGAAGAAGATGCCTGAACTTACACTGCTACTGCAATTTTACACACTTACTCAAAATTCCAAGACCTCCTTTTGTGGGAAGGCCACACCTTTTTATATGAATCACAAGACCTCGAATCGACTGTAATATAATATATAGATCCAAGCAGTAATAGGCATAAGTCCCACATAAGTTACTTGGAATTCATTTTTCAGCTGAATTTGATGAAATACAACACTAATGAAATTGATTAATGCACTTGATTAGTAGCTAAATCCTGACAGCAGTTAAAATTACCATACATTAGTATTTCGATATAAACGTAAGCATGATTCCTTTCTGTACCACAATCATATCCTAGTGAGAACATTGTCAATCTCCCTGAAAATAGAAACTCTCATTTCTGGAACTTTTTCCTTGAGCAGCTCAAAGACACAAACAACTTCTTCTGTCAGACCTAAATGTCGTCTAAGGGAAGTCCAACTGGTAGATAGTTTATTTGCACAACCTATGACATAGTATCCAAGCGTAACATTTTATTGTCTGAATTTCGAACCATGACATTATTTATGCTCACAAGTTAGATATTTCTTAGCGAAGCTATTAGGAATATGTTGCACAAGAAGGAAAGGTTTTCATTTTACAAGTAACACACCACATAAATATATAAATGGTAATTAGTAATAGTTGTTTACTTGTTTTTGTATGTTGAAAGAGTGGCACTATCAATGCACCAGTATTGCAGATCATATACTAGTGTTTAATGGGAGTTTAAAACCTCATCTATTATAAAGTACCTGGAACTTTATTTATGATGTGCATTTAGATATAAAATTATGTTTCCATGCACCAAAAAAAGGGGAAAATATATTAAAAAGTGGAATTTTTAGGTCAAGATCTCTCACCAGATATCCATAAGTTAGATAGGTATCTCGCATACAAACTGTAACGAAAGAAAATTGAGTCTAGCGTGTGAATAACTTGGTTACTTCAGCCACTCTTTCAATGTCTTCAGCTTTCCTTGATGATTTGTGGAAAAGTTTTGAGACATCAGGTGAGTTGGACATGTCTTCACTCTCTTCTCCTTTAACAACCTGTAGCGTTCACCTGAAGAAGTTCTTTCATTTGCTAAATACGGTGAATTAGTTTCATCCAAAACCAAAGACTTTGTACCCTTGTTTTTGTTGAGATGCATGGGGATATCAAGCCAGAAGGAAATGACAACTGTACACTTTCCTCATTTTTCTTACTTTCAACATGAGTTCGAGATGGAGCTGAGTCCAACAAAATCAAGTTAGCATTATCTTTCCTTTTGCTAAACCGACACCTTTTCTTATGATTAGATTCTTATTGGTTTCTTGAATTATCTAAATGCTCCATAATTGAATTATCTAAATGCTCCATGACATTGGTAATATGCACACAAAATTGTGAATTCCCATTGTAACTGATTCCCAAGACATGAACAACCCATAAAGAGTGATGTTCTGTGAATTCCTTTAAACCTTTGGCATGGACATGAAAGGAAGCTAAAATGGTACGCATGATAGGGGTTCATATGCCACTTGCATCACAAGGAGGATGCAAGATAAGAATGGCATGTGCCTGACTTAGCACCCTTGGCATGAGCAAGAGCTAAGCAGGAAGATTGAAATAGGTCTACAATGGCATATGTACAAATCCAGGGCATGCATGCCTTATGCCACTAATGCATGCAATATGAAATAACATTAGCCTTTATGGCCTTTTACCCTTCGCAAAACAAGGGTAACTTGGAACAATATGGAATCTGCGTTTAAGGCATCATCCTTTCTAAGCATACTTGCAAAGGAAAATTGATGTGTATTTTCCCGGTGCAACCTTGAAGTTTTAAGGCTCATTCACTCTGTTACGAGTGTTGAATCGGGGAGTTTTGGCATGCGCGGCTGGGTGCCATAAGCGTAATTTTTCGGTCCGTCACATGGTAAGTGAACAGGTAGTATTCAGTTTCCCAACAATGCAAAAAGGATTTTACCATTTTTTCCAGATTTTCTCAAGTCTTCTTGATTCTTCTATTTTTACCAGTTTTTCCATTATTAAGGGAGACCTGTGTGCTACTACTGCTACTGTATAAATATGCAACTCGACTTATTCACAGATGATAAAAGAAAACATCTTGATAGTACCACGTTATCTCAGAGATTTCCAATCTTCTCTCCATTCTACACAAAGAATCCTTAATATAGCAGTTTTACAACAAAGTCTATGAACATGATATTCACTTTTCAAAGAAACTACCTATCATCACATCACCACTGTGATATCTCACTCTTTCTCTACTTCCCTTCTTAAGATCATCCTCTCTTTGTGATCGAAGCAATGCTCGAATGATTCCTTGGTTTTGGTAATCTCTATATGATTTTTGATATTTCGAACTCACATAAATAACCCAACTATCACTTTATTTGTTTTACACCTAAAACAACAGTCAAAGGATCAAGATGAGTCATTGTCCAACTTTAAGAGCAAGGTGAGCTCTTATCTTTCATAGGAGCGAGTCGAAGGCTAAGGTTATGCCTCCACCTAGCATAATTGTACTTACTGAGTCTTTTGGTTTTTTCTCTCTCTGCATAGAGTCTATAAAGGAAACATAAAAACTCATCTTTAAACAAGAATGGAGATGCCTTTCTATCTTCCAACAGAAAATAAAATAAAATGAGACTCGTCAAGCGAAAATCTTAGGCATGAACAACTCTAGAGTGAGGATAAAAGATGATGTTGCTTATCCAATCATAAGATCAAGGCGAGGGCTAACGGCAAGTGTCAACCTAGCATAACAATCTTCTGAGCGAAAAGCGGAAATATGGTCATTCATTTATGGCTGGAAGAAAAGTGGGTGTATGTATTTGAAGAGAGCAGAAACCTTAATTTCCCATGAAGGTTCCTTAGCTGAGTTTGTGAACCTTGAGGGTTAACACAACCAGGAACACGCTTGAAAAATTCGAACGAATCTCAGATGTCACGAACTTAACATTTTGTTTTTAGATGTCCTTAAGACTATAAAGTCTTGATCTTGGTTGGAGAATCCTAATTACACAACCGACCATAGAAGAGGCATCATGGTTGTTAGAAGTTAGGTCATGCCTTTGTCGGGTCCGTAGTTCATGTGTGTATGGAAGTTAGCTAGTCTTGTCCTTATTTGCGCCTGAGTTTCGTCGCGGGATTGCGCCTTAGCTTAGGTTAAGCTCAAGCTTTGTCTTTATTTTGGCGGAGGCTTCACCGCCACCCGAGTTGAGGACCGATCTACATATTCCTAGAAGTCTGAGCTTCGTCTGGTTTTAATGTTGATCCTAGTCTTGGTCTTAGACTTAATCTCATATTGTTGAAGGTCGAGTTTCATCTTGACTAAACTTCTATATTGCGCTTAAGCTCGAACATTATTTCATAGAAGCTGGAAGTTGTACGGTGCTTATGAGGTGCAAGTTTGTTTTGAATAGGTAACCGAAATTGAAATAGGTTAGACGCTTTGCAAAATTATCGTTTTTCCCCTAGTCGCCAAATGACCATTTTCCCTCTCTGGTTAGAAATCACCATCTACAAGTAGTAAGCTCCTTAGAATCCTCAAAAAGAGCAGATATGCAAAGATGCAGGATCATATGTTATACGGTTATTAGCACCTCTATCAGCACACCATTGCTTGTCATCAAATTTATCAGTTGCAGCCAACATAACACCCAAATTTGGAGGTGGAGCGCTAGCTTGATATGAGAAATTTAACCTTTGGTTGCAAATCATAGCAGTATGGACTGGAATATTTCAAATCTGATAAACATGATTGTCTGACATAGAATAACCTCTACCAGATAAAAGTCTTAAGAAAATAACAGGATTTGGATATCTTCGCATATGTCTTTAAAAGAAATTGTATGAATTCCACCTCTAAAACTACTTCTAATCTTATTGAAAAGAAGTAAAACAAATGCTTTGGCCTCAATATCACACTTTGTAGAAGTAATATGTTATTATCTCTTCACTCATAAGCAAATTGTGGAGTTCTTGAGCAGTAACATGTGGAGATGTAATGCGAATTAAAGTTACAAAATGTGTATATTCAAAACATAATCCAGATAACATATTTATTACCAATTCATTGTGACAGATTTACTAGTAGTAGCAAGTTGATCTTGCAATTTCTTGACTTCAACAAGAAAAGATGCAACAAATCCGCTCATCTTTCGGTTTAGAAGCTTTGTTCTCAATTGAATAACATGAGTTGATGATGTTTGTGCAAATTTTGCAATAATCGTAGTTCATAAGTCAAAAGAAGTATCAGATCCAGCAAAAATGACTAAACACATAATCAAAATTTGTAGATTGAATCCGCAGAAGTAATGTTGAATCTTCAGTTTGCTAGATAATAAACAGTGGATTAGCAATATCATTATTGGTATTAGCTGTTGAAGTATACTTCTTTGGACGTGGACAAGTACTATCGTATGTACTTAAGAACTTGAAATTTTCGAAACAAAGGTAACATTAATGATTTCCATGTCAAATAGTTATCATTTGTGAGCTTTAAAGAGATGAGCAATTGTGTTAAACGGAAAGGTCCATTAAAAGCAAGAAATGAGATCAAGGAATCGAAAATTGAGAATGAGAAATTGTCAGAAAGTCACAATAGGATGATCAAAAGAATGAGAAAGATAAGATCAAGATCAAAAGATAGAATTTAATCTAAAAACAAACTAGGAGAAAGCAGATCTATATAAATTTGTTCTTCACTGGAAACACCAACAAATACCGACAGGATTAAGGAACTTCAAAAAACACAAGAAGAAAGTAATTCTTCTTCAATGAAACATGATCGAATCCTAAGCACTTGCGCACTGATACCATGATAACATGGTGAAAGTGATGATTTTCATTAATGAAGAAACCGAGAATATAACATAATTGAGTTTATATACACTCAGTAAAAAATGGAGTAAGACTAGCCCACAATAACAAATTAATGAAAAAACATAAAGTGGGTGAAGCACACTATTATTTAACCTACACCACTGCAAGGGTTATCCTTCGCCACAAAGATCGAACTACCAATATCAGTTCCACTGCAAACACGGTCAGGCAAATAACTAGTTAGTGACCTAGCACTCCTCTAGCAATCTAGCACTGGTTCATTAAACGAAAAACGCGCAACCCGGTTCGGTGGAGAACAGTGCAAATCATGTTTTGGACCTTTTCTCCATGGAGGACGAGCATACGAACAATTTCTTAGGCAAGGCAAGATGAAGTAACACCAGTTAGCGCCCGCGGTTACTTAGATCTGTAATTCTATTGTTACGATCTTGGAAACCATACCAGAATAATTTCTCTAACTTGGCTATTTGAAGACTTAAAAATGAAGAAACAAAACCCATTCACAATCCTTTCCAAAGCAAAAGCACCACCAACTTAAGTTCTATGGAGGAGAAGAAAAGTATTAGGCATTTCTTCAAGATATAGTTCTTTCCTCATCTATTCAAGATAACCAAATTGTAAGTGTTTTTCTTCTATGCATCTTATATTTCAGTTAAAATTCACAAACTAGGGTTCTTAATATCTCGAATAGACTCTTGAAATTAGCTTGAATTGTTGTTGGGTGCATATGTAACAGGGGATCCCAAAGAAGTTTGCCAAGAACCTCCGACAGGATGAGCTATCTAATATCGCAGTTCTAAAAGTTCCCGATGGTTGTGTTTTGCATGTTGGATTGCAGAAAAATGATGAAACTATTTGGTTCCAGGATGGTTTGCAAGAATTTTTTGAGTATTACTCCATTAGTCCCGGACATCTTTTACAATTTAGATACGACGGGAATTCTCAATTTTACGTTCTTATATTTGATGTTAGTGCATGCGAGATATACTACCCACCCAAAAACAACGCTGACAACTGCAATGATGAACACTTGGGATGCTCGGTAGTCACAGAGAAAGATTGTGACGAGGAATCGTTGGAAATCTTAGGCACTTCTTATCATCGTACTCCTGCTTTAGAAGTAGTGGAAATTGATGATAATCCAGAAGTTGAGTCGAAAAAAGAATCCGGTAAGCAACTAATTAAGCAACATTCAACTAAGTTGAGACCTCGGTCCATTATGGAAAAGAGAAGTCACTCAAATTTTTAGACTAATCCTAGATTCAACAATAAAATCGAAGGAGAAGGCCAGACAATGGATTCGGAAGTAACAGGCAGTGCAAGAGGTTTAAAACCTTTGATATGTCTAGATTGTTCAACTTTTGGTCATTCAGTTGGTAAGTGTTCGAAAAACCCATCTTCTAGAGTTCATAAGGAAATATCAAAGGAAATCTGGGTTTCTAAAGTTCACAAGGAAATATCAAAAGTTTCTGAGAAGATTGCAAATTATGAAAAAGGGTCTGAGCCTGAATTGGAGGAGAAATTGATAGTTGATTCTATTCCTTTATCCCTGTCAACATCTGTTGAGAGAAGGTCAGAGCCTGGAATAGTGGAGCAATTGATAGTTGATTTTGCTCCGAAAGCATCTTCTACTACCGTTGACTCATGTGCAGAGATGTGTGTGAATGCTGAGAGAGCAATTTAACAAGAACAGGTTCTTGGTGAGTGGGTTTCTTACAAAAAGAAGAAAGGCGCTAGCAAAAAGAAAAAAGAAAACAACTTACGAGACTCCTTGATTCAACCTTCTACTACCGGTTGTGGAAGGTGCAACCACATCATCTTTTGATCCCGAAAAAAGAAAAACATTCCCCCGGTTTTGAATCTCATAACAGGTTTCATAGTTTTGAAGAAGATGAAGATGAAGAATGGGAGGTAGCCATTTCTCAATCAGTTTTGGAAGATCGAAAGGTAAGCATCGCAAAACAGTCATCGTCTAAGCCAATTATAGGAATTGGTATGAAATCCAAAGGCACAGGTATGCTCCCTAATGGCTCTCTTTCGAGTTTAAAAAAGAAAAAGCCTCAAAAATCTAAAGCTCTTAAGAAAGTATCGACTGATAAACTCTTGGAGTTTGGCTCCTCATGGGGCTTAGAATTTCCACCTCTGAAGACTAATCGTGAAGAAATGTTTAGCGACCTCGCAAAAAAACATCCTGATTTAATTATACAAGATGTTGATGAGCCCGCTAATTTAGAATAGGCAGTGGTCCTCATTGTGGTATGCTAGTTGCTCTTTGTTGTTTTAGGTTTCATAAGTTGTTTTGTTCTGTTGACACCTTTTGTATTCGTATAAATTTATCTACTTTAGCTTTAATTCTGTTTTTGTGGGCTTTTCGCTCTTTGTCAGATGTATTCGCTCGCACACGGCTTGTGTGCATTTTAATCTATTCTCTTTGATCGATCAAAAAAAAAAGACGTGAGAAAAAAGATAGCCGAAAAGAGATGGTCACGACTTCTCAAGGTAGGTGTGCTCAACTTGGAGATGGCTAACCATAACATTCCCACTGCAGATGCATCTGATTCACATAAATTAACTTAGTCTCTTATAATCAAATACTTTACCTTGTTGTTTTTTTTTAATCCTAGTTTGTAGCTAATTCTCATCATTTAGTTGGTAAACTGCAGATTTACTTACCGTAAAACATCATAGAAACAAGCGCACCCCGAAGGACCTCTATGAACATAATCCAGAAATAGATAGAGCATCTCAAGTAGCCAAAGCATTTAAATCTGAAATTCCTTCCTTTGTGGTTACTGTGCTGCCAAGTAATTTGAAATATGGTGTGGTAAGCTCGAAACACATTACGAAACAAATCTATTTGAAACACATTACAATTAGCTTGATATATGGGTGGAGCTGGGGTTGTCTATTTCGATTTCTCTCATCCTTGGTCTGACTTAAGTTTTCACTAATGTGTATTTACTTACTCGAAACAATTCGTCCCTTTTGTGCAAACTTTACCATACGTATTCATGTTGGTAAATATTAGAAGGGTTGGCGGAGCACATAGTCATGAAGTCGTACTCAGGGATTCAAATGGGAAAACTTGGAGGGCACGATGTTGTGTATAAAAAGGTTTTCAAGTTATCTGCGGGGTGGACAACATTTGCAAGAGAAAAAAATCTTAAGAGATGAGACTTGTGTGTTGTTGAGCGTATATATTGTTTAGTCCAAAAAAAAAATTAAAAACAAAAAATGCGCATCCAGGGAATCGAACCCCGGTCAGTACCGTGGGAGGGTACTATGATACCACTACACCAGATGCGCGGTGGTTGGAATAAGTTTTCATATTAGTGGTATTGACCGGATACTCTGCCTCTGTTACTATTCATTTCAGCCTATAACGGAGGGAGATTATTTAGATCGTTCACAGCCTTCCAGATTTTACCATTTCGTGTGCCAGTAACGTTGAAAAATTCTGGTTCTGAACCCTGAACAGACCCTAGTCTTTACTCTATTGCGTCAGGATGGTAAGGCAGGCACGCAACAGCTGCAACTCTGCAACTCTGGAAAAAGTGGGTGGGAGGATGAAAAACCAATCCCCATTTATGTGCGAAAATGACTGACCTATCTACATCACTAAAATAAATATAGCTTACTTTATATCAGAGCACTAGAAGAAAACCTCGTATCCCCCACTACCACCAGAAGAGAACAGAACCTTTAACCCGGTCAGTAATTTCCATCTTCTTCATCATAAACCATCTTTCCTAGATCCTTCTTAATCCTAGCTAGCTGCTTCAAAGAGAACATTTGCGTTTTATTCTTTTTTCCTCCACCAGTTAAGGTTCTATTTTCTCCACTCAAGGAGCTAAAATGGGGAAATATGGGAAAGATATTGCTTCTTCTTCAGCTATTGGCCAAAAAAACCATCACTTCTTCCAAGTTTTCACTCCTGACAAAAGCTCTCACCATTTGGTACTTCATTTGTTTACTTACTTTCTTTATGAGTTTCATTTGATCGTATAAGTGGCCTTTTAATTTCTGTTTTTGCTGTTTATGAATTTCAGTTATTGTTTTAGTTTGATCAGGATAATGGGTTTATTTCTATATTAGTCTTTTGCTTACTATTGTAGAATTTGTGATGAGTAACCTTGTGTTTCCATATTTGGGATTTTGTAGAAATTACCAGCAGCATTTACCAACAGAATGGACGAAGACTTGCCTAAAAAAGTCACTCTTAGAGACTCCACTGATAAACTATGGAGTGTGAAAGTAGTAAAGTCTGGAAATGACTACTTTTTTCAGAATGGTTGGGGGGATTTTGTGAATCACTATACTTTGCAATATGGTAATTTTCTGATGTTCAATTATCATGGTAACTCTAGGTTCCATGTGAGTGTATTCGATTACACTACTCAATGTGAAAGGGAAGATACAACAATAGACTATGTAACTGGTAAGGAAAATCCTTCATTAGGTGAAGATGCATGTGAACTGGAAGTTCCAGAAAGTTTGAGGCAGTCTCTCGGTGATTCTTCTGAAAATAGTTCAGAGAACTATGAGGTCATTGCAAACTCATATGATGATCCAGAAAAGCCACGGTTCACGGCAACTGTTAATGAGAGAAGTCCATATGCCGTAGTGAGTTATCTTTGACTTAGTGTTCATGGTGTTGATGAACCTTGTTTTTGGATGATAGTTTAGAAGCTCATACTTTCTAATGATGTTTGCATTCCAAGTTTGTAAGTCAGATGCACTTGAAACTAATTTTATCTTACTATTCATTGACTTGAAGGTTTGTGAATTTGAATGCAGCATATTCCAAAACAACTGGTGATTGATCATGCTCTTGAATTAAAGACTGATATGACTATTCGTGTTCAGAGTGGGAAGAAATGGCCTGTTGAAGTCTATTGTGAAGAGTCTGGTAAGCACTATATAATCTGTAAGGGATGGCATGATTTCAAGACCGAAAATAATATGAAACACGGGGACAAATGCATCCTTGAGTTTAAGAAAGGAAGGGGAGGCAGAACATCAGATGTGATCAATGCATATCCTTTGAATGTGAAACTGGAAAGGTAAATGAACTATGTGTCAATGAAAGATGCTGATGGAAAAGTTTAGGGTCCTATTTTCTAATTAAACCATCTCAAAGAAGGGCTTGCTATGGTTTCTGGTTCAGCCTCAGGTTAACATGTATGTAGCCTAATGTCAGTAGCAGTTGCTAGCTTATTTAACTTGTACTCTTGACTCTGTGAGTCATTTGCATTTCCTAAGGGCTAATGTTAAGTTGTAGTTTGATGTGTAATTCAGTCTGATTTATGAAGTTGTAGCTGTTGTTGAATGAACTTCTTTTAAATTCCATGGTTCATGAGTTTTTGTTATTCGCTCTCCTTTTCACTTTTTGTAACTTCTGGCGGAGTTTGAAGTATCAAAAGATAATAAGTATCAGACATGGCAAACTTGTATTCAAAAATTCAGGAGTTGTTGATGATGTCCACTGAAAATAATGGACCTTAGCAGCAGATGCGGCCGTTTAAGCACGGTGTAGATCACTGAATCTAGCTAGCAAGGATGCTTGGTATAAATATCTCGCTTCATGGTTGCCGAGTACTTCAAAGTAGAAAACATTTCACTCCACAACCACCCAAAAGGATGGCTTTTGTGTCATCTAAACATCTACTTTCACTCCTTTTCAACCAACCATCTAACTTTTACCTTATCCACACCATCTCTCTAGTACAAAACTCCACTTTCTCTTCTTTCAAACACCCAAAATATCTAAAACAGGAAGGAAAAAGATTGCCCAGAAAAGGTAACAAACTAAACATTTTCAATTACTAAAGCAATGAACTGATTCATATATGTTCTTAATTTTTAATGATTTTCATTTTACAAATTTGTAGATATCGAGTCTGATAGAAATGGCGACGACATCCGCTACACTCCCTAAGGTGCTATTCACAACAGCTGCCACTGCGAGCACCAGGCGCAACAGTAGAACAAGAAATGCAGTGCAGATAGGAGGACTCAACTCCTTCGGAGGTTTGAAAGCTCACAACAGTGTAGCATCAATAGGACTTCCTGTATGCACTGAGCAATCCTTCGCTAAGTTTGTCAGCTCTTTGAAATCAACACCTCAGGGTAAAAGGGAGGAGCACTTTCATCTACCTGCAGTGTTGCAGGTGAGATATTCAACATAGTTTTGATCATGAATGGTCTCACTTTAGTTGGTGTTGCTGTTGGATTTGTTCTTCTCCGTATTGAAGCCTTTGTTGAGGAATCTGATTGAGAATGTGGTGTTTAACAGCTGATATAAAAAGAGGGTCTGTTTCAACATCAAAGATTATCTCTTCCAGTCTTTTTTCCAGCTTTTTTGCTTTTTCTATACTGTTATCAAGGAAAAATAAATTTGTTCATCTCACTGTATAATCGAAGATAGTTGAACTTAGGGTATCTAATAATCCAATATCTCAATCTATAGAGCAATCATATTATTGAATAATTCGTGTGGTTTCCAGATTCCTAGTAGATATAATTGCTAGAACGTTGCAATTGCTCCTAACTGTTTTGGTTGTATCATTCTCAGCCAGAATATGGCCAACAAAGAAGAGAGGTTACTTAAAACAGCGAACTTCTAGAATCAGTAATCCCAATGTATGATTCGCCGGTGTGTGTTAAGTTGTTCATTTATGCACAGAAAATAGTTAAATTTCTAAAACAAGATCAAGCAGAACCTTTTTTCGCCGACGAGACCTTTTCTGACAGCTGCACTCTGGTAAGTCTTTATTTAAGCCTCGCAGCAGCACTCATCTTCCACTAGAATTTGGAATTGGTTGCAGATGTGTCCTGTCTTCATCGTGAAAATAAATATTAGACCATTGCAATAGTTATTTCGATTTTGAGCTCAAAGTCCATTCTTCCCTAAACCAGGAGCTACTGCAGGAACTCTGAAACATAAACAGCGTTGAAATGAGCGCCTAAGCTTACGGGCTCCCCTAACCAAATATCAAAACCATGAAAACAACATACAAGCGTCATATCATCTGGTCCTGTCTAGAAAATTTGACTGCATGTCTGCAGTGGTCGGTCTGGGATCCAATGTGAATGTGCAAGGATTGATACCCAGTCTCCCCTTACATGCCTTAGCCTTACCTACCAAAAAGAACAACAAAGTATTGGTGCAGAAAGATGAAACAAAAGCCAAATATTAATTTTACATGATCGACCAAACGTGTCTCCTGGACTTCTTCAATTTAACACATCAACTACTCGAATTTCAGGATACTAGATACAATTAGGGATTTAATGGCTATGCACAATATTTTAATAGGAACTTCAACAGTGAATAATGTACTAGAGGCTGGAAAATGAAGGCAGAAGTTGGCTGATTTACCTCCATGCCTCTGGACTAAGCAATATGTTGAACAAAACCTTCCCCTTGGAATTCCTGACTGAGAGAATATGTTGTCCCGCTGAATCCCATCAAAACGTCTCTCATCAAATGAAATATGACAAGTTAGGTTTGATCAGTATCCTTTGTACTCTTATCCACAAGAGATTTCTCAATAGCTTCATCACAGAGCTCAAGGGTGGTCTCCACATTACCGTCATCATAGTTTAGGTCAAGAAAGATGTTATAAATTTCTCTATCTACTGCCAAACCTTCTCTTCTCATCTCTTCGAACAGTTTCCTTGCCTCTGCAAATTTCTTCTTCTTATATAAACCCTTGATGAACGAGTTGTAAGATGTCGCTCTTAGACTAAACCCTTTGCCAACCATTTCACCATGCAAGTAACATGCCTCCTTCATGTTCCTTGCTTTACTATGTCCCTTTATTAAAATATTGTAGGTGTTACTATCAGCCATTACCCCTTGAGTGTTCATCCCCCTATAAATTTCAGTAGTAGCTTTCATATTATTTTGTATGGAATACTGCTTCATAAGAGAATTATATGTGGTGGCATTTGGCTTTATACCCTTCTCCAACATCCAATTCAGCAGTCGTTTACCGTCTTCCAGCATACCCAGCATACAAAACCCATTCATCAGCACATTAAATGTCACAATCGTTGGCTGAAGCCCTTTATCCAGCATCTCGCGGAGGAGATCATGAGCTCGAACCATCTCACCTGCTTTACAGTAAGCATCGATTAATGTAGTATATGTAATAATATCAGGATAAAGCTTAGCCAACTCCATATCTTCCATCATTTTAATGGCCTGTTTTATATTCCCAGCTTTACAAAGACCGTTAATAAGAGAATTAAACGTACAGGTATTTAACTGTAGACCTTTCCCGCACATTTCTTGAAGAAGCTCATTGGCAGTTTCCACCTCTCCGCGTTTACAAAGGCCGTCAACCAGCGCAGTGTAGGTAACAATGTTAGGCGTCAAACCCATTTGAACCATCTTGTTATGAAGGGAGAAGGCCTTTTTCATCTCTCCTGCCTTACAATAACCATCGATTAATGACGTATAAGTTATTTCGTCCAGTATCATCCCTTTATTGCGCATCTCGCGGAAGAGCTTATATGCTTCATCCATTTTTCCAGTTCGGCATAACCCACAAATCAGAGCAGTATATGTTACAGTATCAGGAACTAGCTGCTGCTTCTGCATTTCACCGCAAATCCGATGTGCAGATTGTAAATCATTAACCTTGCAAAACCCATCGATGAGAGAGGTGTACACCACATTATCCGGAACTACGCCCTGATTCATCATTTCCCTCGGTATTCTTTCTCCTTCCTTTACCTTACCATTCTTACACAAGAGTACAACTATACTATTATAAGTAAATGGATTCGGCTTCAAACCCTTAGTAATCATTTCCTCCACAACCTCAAATGCTCTTTCAATCTCTCCAGCTCTACGATAACCATCAATTACTGTGCTATAGCTTATAACATCAGGGAAACAACCCTTTGATTCCATTTGTAACAAAAGTGACTGAGCTTCCTTCACTTTGTCTAATCTACAAAGAGCGTGGATAATGATATTATAAGATGCTGTATTCCAACAAACACCCATTTCAGGAAATTCACTAAATATCTTTAGTGCTGTTTCAATCCCACCATCATCAGACATATTATTCGACAAACGAGAGAGAAGACAATTACAAGAACCAACAGATATTACCACACCATAACTCAACATTTTATCAAACAAATTCCTTGCTTCATCGAAATATCCAACATCAACAAGAGCTTGAAAGAATATATCAAATACAAGAGGGTCAGAACCCCAATCCTTAAAAGTGTAAACCAACTGTTCGAAGAAATTACTAAACGAAACATTGATATCCAAATTGGGTTTCCTCCAAAATTCATAAGTAAGTTCATGAGCTATTTTTGGATTCTTTGAAGCTACAGCAATATGAATTACAATACAGCGAGCTTCCAATGTCGTATCTTTCCGTAACCGAGCCCAATCAAAGAAACTAAAAACTAAACTGTAATCATATTTGATTTTCATGAATACCCAAATTAAATAATCACGTCTAAACTTTGATTCAAAGGGTTTTAAAATACGATGTAAAGTTTCAGAACGACGTTGTTTGATTGAAATTGAGATTTGATGAACAATTTCAGAATCTTTAATTGTGGGTTTTTTTGGTGAATAATCTGGGAAAGGTCTTCTATTAGTAGTATTGATGGTAATGGGAGAATCTAATGAATGGGTTCCTTGGTTCAGAAACCTAACGATGAAGAGAGAGTTAAAATGGTGGCGATGATGGATATAGAAGGAAAAGGCATACCTATTCATGTCTGGAGAAAATCATCATCATTTAAGAAAGAAATCTGCCATTTTTGTTCCCTACAAATCATATTTCTCCGCAGTTATTCAGAGCCTGAGGATGAAGAGAAAACTGGAAACTCATCTTTTCCTTCACAGTTTATCGGAACTCAGGTGCGGGGGTTTTGAGAGAGAAGGGGTTTTAAAGAATGCAAGTGAGAGAGAGAGAGTAGGAGAGTTGGATAGTCGGAGAAGAAGTGTTGATAGCGGATTATTGTTGGGCTATATGTCGTATTTGCAACTTTTGAATGGGCCTTAAATAAGGAGGTTTACTAAGGAAGCGTTTTTTTTTTGGGACCATGGTTTTTTTGTGGGGGACCATGGTTTTATTTTGGGTAAGACATTAGAAGTAAATCTAGGTCACCCCTTATCTAAATATTTATATGAATACCAAAATTACCCTTTTCAATTAAGTTAGTGTAATGATTAATTGTATCATTAGGTTAACAAAATTAGTGATTAGTGCAAGATTAAATAAAAAAAAAAATAAACTAAACTAAATGATTAGTGCAAAATTAAATGAAGATTAAACTAAGCCCAAAACATTGAACAAAGGTTCGGTTGGGAAATATTTTTTGCGACGTAACCGAACCTTAGTCCGGTTGGGAAATGCTTTTCGCGACGTAACCGAACTATGGTTCGGTTGGAAAATATTTTGCGTAACAACCGAACTACGATTCGGTTGGGAAATGTTTTTTGCAACTAACCGAACTATTAGGTTCGGTTAGGAAATGTTTTTTGCTACGTAACCGAACTATTAGGGTTCGGTTGGGAAATATTTTTTGCGACGTTACCGAACCTTAGTTCGGTTAGGAAATGTTTTTTACAACGTAACCTGGATCGTTATTATGTTGGGAAATATTTTTATAAATAACCGAACTAAGGTTCGGTTGGGAAATGTTTTTGCAACTAACCGAACTATTAGGGTTCGGTTGGGAAATGTTTTTTGCTACTAACCGAACTATTAGGGTTCGGTTGGGAAATGTTTTTTTGCAACATAACCGAACTAAGGTTCGGTTGGGAAATTTTTTTTGCGAAATAGCCAAACTGTTCTTCATGTTCATCATTTCTATTAGGTTCGGTTAGTTCGACAAAGTTTTTCACATATTTTCTAGCCGAACTTCTCTCTGCAACTTCCATTTTCAACTCATTTTGATGGTTAATACTCATTTTCAATCGAACGAGGAACGTCAAGAAAAGAGAGAAGAAGAAGAGAATAATTTCTTTTGATTTTGATTTTGGTTATAATTTTGATTTCGATTCCCCCTGTTTTTGTTTTTGTTTTTGATTTTGATTTTGATTTTGGTTAATAGATTCATTTAGATTAGATATATATGATTAGATTTATATAGTTATTAGGTTAGTTTTAATTTAAATTAAAGTAAAGGGTAAATGTGTATTTACCTAACTTTAGGACACCCCTTATAAGTATAGGGAGGTTGGCCTAATAAGACCATGGTCCCCCCAAAAACCCATGGTCCCTAAAAAATGGTTCTTACAAAGAACAATTTTTTGGAACCATCGTTTGGGGCATACCCAAAATTTTTGGAGCCTATAGAATAGGACAAAGGAAAAATTAGGCTAAGGCCCAACCCATGGATAACCCATAATATGAGGCCCCTAGTTAAAAGAAGTTTAAATTTAGGCCCCGAGTTATTAAAAGACATTGATACCCTTATGCATATTGTCAAGCCCGTAATCAAATAAAATTTAAATTTAGGCCCAAAATTATTAAAATATAATGTGGTGATATTCCCACCACCTCCGACCACCACAGCCACCTCCGACCACCACCGTCACACCACCTCCGACCACCACCGCCACAAACCACCAACGCCAGCCACCTCCGACCACCACATCACCGCCATCCACCGCCAACCACCACCGTCAAACCACCTCCGACCACCACCGTCAGCCACCTTCGACCACCGCCACCACCAACCACCACCGACAACCACCACCCGCCACCTCCGACCACCACCGCAGCCGCCAGCCACTTCCGACCACCACCTCCACTGACAACCGCCGCCGCCAACCACCACCAACTATGGCATGTGTATCCAGAAGTTACACATTCATATGACATGTGTAACGCAAAGTTACACTTGTATATAGATGTGTGCTCAGTAGTTACGCATGTGTACGCAGAAGTTACACATGCGTATGGCATGTGTACTTATTAGTTATACAACAAAACTAAACATAGAAAATACATGTATTACTTTAATATTTCATTTACGATAATTTGTTTGTTTATCAATAATAGTAATTGCTTGTTATTCACAACAAACGAGTCAAAAAACTAGATATGTAAAACGAAATCATCGAAATAAGCCGTTATATCTTAGAAATAAGCCACGATATCCTACAGTAGAAATGTTCTCCTCCCTTCTTGTCTTCCTCGATTCCAAAATGCTTGGATATCTGAAAAAAAAATAAACACCCATGGGATTAGGTTGGGATGAAGGAAAAAAAAAAAATTGTAGCCATGTAACCAACTTAAAGTAATCGGACAAAAAAAAACTATGAAGAGAGATGTGTAATCAGAAATTACACATGCATATAACTTGAGTAACAGTAAGTTACACATGCATCCGACTAGTGTAACAATAATTCAATCACTAAAACCAGAAGTTACATATTCAATCAGTATGTGTAAGTAAAAGTTACACATTTAATTAGCATGTGTAACTAGAAATTACACATCTATTTAGCTTGTGTAACTAGAAATTACACATCAATTGAGAAATTCCTATCATTAAAATCTAAGGTTCCAAACATGATTCCATGAGTGACAATGTGAAAACTCATCTTAAGATAACAAATATCTGCTAGCTAAGGTTGGATATATAGCCACGATATTCCAACAAAACAATGTTATTTCATCTATAGTTTATATGGAGGACAAACATCTGAAGGTAATTAAAGGAAAATTTACCTGAAGCAAATGATGGTTGTGGCAAAATGAAAGAACTGAAAAGGCTGAAAAGCTCATTACTCCGTCTGAAGAACATACGACCATATAGACCCACAAAATGGAATCTGAAGAATTCATTATCGAGAGACATAATCAATCAGTGAGCAACCGTGAACCTAAATATCGAATAAGAAATGGAATCTGAAGAATTCATTAAAGTATGACAGCTACATCTACTTCCCACTTAGTAATTCCACAAATTTTCAATGGACTAATTTTTCGTAAACATGTGCGTTGTACCTGACATGACCTATAGATGGTACACAGAGTAATATTTTGTTGAGTGTTGAGTCACATACTTAAGTTATCTACCCACTATGATAAGGCTGCGGCTATATTTGAAACTACACAACAATACCAATGATAGAGAATGACATAAAAAAAGTACCCAGGTTGGTCTGGTGGTTACGTTATCAGGGGTATTTGTCGAACACCCTAGGTTCATTATTATTATCACCAACTTTTAAAAACTCAAAGAAAATGATATAAGAAAATCAGATTGCGGTTCATTAAATTATACAGTACAAATTAGGGAAGACAAAAATACATGTAGCTAAAGCTCATAAACTGTGATAAGAAGATCAAAATTCATGTACCATTTTCTTACCAAGTCTTTAAAGGAGCCAATATCCAGTTAGCATGCAAATCTGTCCCAGAATGCGCTAAAGTTGAATCTGATAGAGTTAGGTTAGAGCATTTTATTAGGAACAATGAAGGGAAACAAACATAAAAGGCTAGAGCATTGTCACCATTTGAAAAGGTTCAATGAAAATCCAGTTAGCTTGTAACTTTTCCAAGATATTTTCCATTGTCACCATCACGTAACTCAAGAGCCTCATACCTGAGATCAACATATGCAGATAAGTATTTTCACAAAGATCTAAAAACAAATGTACTTTTTTATTACAGGGAACATTGCTAAAACCTACATTCCGGAAGAAGTTCAGCTCGGAGCTGCAACTCTAAACATCCCTTTATTCGTGTAAGGGTCGACTATAATATGGAATCCAGAAGTTATGTAATTGAGGAATGTAATCAGCAGATACACGTACTTAACTGCATGTGTAATCAGCAATTATCGGCGACCATAGTAGAATCATTTAAGGAAGTGTAATCAGAAGATACACATACTTAAATGAATGTGTAATCAGCAATTACACATCCAAAATGCAAGTGTAACCAGAAATTACACATCATAATGCATGTGTAACTAAAAAATACACATGCTTTTTTGCATGTGTAACTAGTAGATACACATGTTGATTGCAACACAATTTCATCAAAAGGTGGGTTTCCTACCAACAAAAGGTTCATGACTATTCCTAAAACTCTATGGCAAGTTTTAAACAAATAGTGATGTAAACATAAGGAGTTTAAAAGAGAGCTTGCCTCAGTACGTCTACCTTTACCTCCAGTTGGTTGGCACAAAATGTTTGATAATTTCCACATACAACCATTGTTTGTGAGTGACTGAATGCAATAGTTTTGCAGAAGATAATTCAGTCAAACATCTACTTCAGGTAATTCAATCAAGCCATTTCTGCTCTAACTCCAGCTGAAACCAACATCTACTTCAGGTAATTTAGTCAAGCCATTTCAGCTGCAGCATATACATCCATTCTTGCCTCCATACCACCAATACCACAAGCCATTAGCTAGACACAACAATCATTTTAGCTTCACCTCAACTGCAGTTGTAGCTCAACTCTGCCATTCATTCACTCAAGCCTAAACATTCATCTAAAGTTCGCAATCCCTGTAAATGCAGCTGTAAACAACCAGCACCAGCCTTCTGCAATCATCTATAAGAGCAGATGAAAAATAAATCAAATCTCTTTGTACATATAATTAGGAGTGTAACTGAGAATTACACATGCATGTAGAATGTGTAATTAGGAGTTACACATGTATAGTGGCATGTGTAACCAGAAATTACATATACATAGTGGCATGTAAATCTGAAATCTCTTTGTACATAAAAAGCAAAAACTCTTTGTACATATAAAGCAAAAACACTAAATATTTAACTTATAATACAACAAAGTAAATGATTATATAATGATTTACTGAATCAGCTTAGTAGCATCCAAAATAACCTAGCATGATTTACCCTCTTCCGATAATTTTACTCTTTTTCCAACTAATGCTTGAGAAATCAAAATGACACATTAGATTACTGAGTAAGATATCTAGTCCTAATGTAACAAACAACAGCTTGAGAATCCCTAAGAACTGAAACATACTAAAAATAAATAGATGCAGTGAAATCTACTGAATGACACCTCAAAATTGGGTAGAGAGAACTTACAAATTCATAACAAGAAAGAGGTTGACATAAATTAGCTTGAGTTTCTCATTTTAATATAAGTAAGCTTATCCAACATTTCAATATTGATCACGAGTATCTTTTGTATAACAGAAGTTTGTTCTGCAGCCATTTAGCAGCCTCTTTAGTAGTCTCCCATTTGTTGTGGGTTGGAAAACACAATCACCAGTAACCAATGTTCTGTTGAATGAATTGACAATGAAATTAGAATAAATTTTTTGATTAGATACATAGTCCGGGTCTTGAAGTCAAACAAATACAATTTCATATCAGTTCAAATTAGGTCAGAAAATAAAAATAGATCAAATTACAAACGAGTTGACGGGTAATGCATATTTAGGTACACAAATTTCAAATCTGAACTTAGATTTCTGATTGAGATTAAAGGTAGAGAGATACTTTAGATTTCAGACAAGAACCCTAGCATATATTTGGTAAAATTTATCCTAAATTTTGAATTCAAAACAGGGATAAAGATTAGATGAACCCAAATTCGAACTCTGATTGCAAATCGAATCACAAATTTCAACTGAAATCATAATTCTTAGGTTTTACAAACTGATTTTATTTTTCTGAAATTTCAAATCGAGAAAAAGAAGCTAACAACTGTGATCGAATTAGAGTACTAAAGAAAGATTAGACTTATCTTTCAGTTCTATTTTGTAACAAAATCTTCTGATTCATTTATTGATGATGATTCTCATCAACTCTTTTCATCAAATCTCCAGAAAATCTTCACGGATGCAAGGATTAGAGTGAGATTATAACAGATCTCATGATTATGAGTTTAATAAGAGATTTTAGCCGAAATCAGGTGTAAAAAATTGAGATCGAATAATTAATTACCTATTGAATTGAAATAGGTAAAGATAACGAAACTTATCTGTTCCGTTTGATTTTGCAGGTGAATCTTCAGATCTATTTGCTGATTCTCGCCGACTTTTTCCATTTTTTTGCATTGAATCTTCAAGAAAAAGTAACGTTTATGTTGAATTCATGTCTTGATAATTAGATCAACCAATCTTTGTTTCGTATATCTTAGATCTAGGTTTTGAGATCGTCTTTTCCCGAAAAAAATCCATTAGAAACTGTATTTCTCTGTGTGTTTCACTAGCAGAGAGAAAGTGAAATTAAAAATGAAACCTAAACCTAGTTATATTAACTATGTATACTAAAGGGCAAATCCCTGGTATTATTGAAATTATGCTTTACTAATAAGCCCCAAATCTAAAGTTTTGGGCCTAGAAATATCAAAATGTGCAAGAATGGAGTTGATAGTGAAGGATCCATTTTGTGGGGCTTGTATATGTTGAACCCATATAGTAGGGTGGTTATAGTATTTTTCACTAGGAAAAAACCGGGATGTTAAATAGTGTTTCTGTAGTGCCCCTTATCTAGCCATTTTTCATAATGGCAAAAATGCCCTTATTATTTATTTATTTTATTTTATTTTTATAAACGAATATTATTATTATTTAAAAAAAATAATTATTTTTAAATTAAAAATAATAATTATTTTAAATTAAAAAAATTATTTTCCTTAAAAAAATTTAATTTAATTTTTAGTTTTTTTTTTTGTTAAGTTTTTTTTATTTACGAACCCAAGTTCGGCTGACAAGTGATATGCCGAACCTAAGTTTTTCCAAAACGTACGTAGGTTCGGCTGATAATATGTCAGCCGAACTTGTGTTTTGTGAAAACATGCCTAGGTTCGGCAGATTCGATAAAAAAAATATGACATCCGAACTTAATATTATTCTTCATAAAGTGAAGTTCGGCTAACATCTTCGTGTTTAATTATCAGCCGAACTAGTCATCGACACTTTTAGGATGAAAAAAAATGAGAAGTTCGGCTGATAATTTGATTTTATTGTTAGCCGAACTTTGCTATGTAATTGTCGTAAAAAAAAAATTCCATGCAATGAGAAAAAAAAAATCAAAAATTCCAAACAAAAACTCAAAAAAATAATAATTAAAAATTAAAAAATATAAACTAAATAAAATTAATATTAAAAATTAATTAATTAATCAAAGGTATCTAAGTAATGTAACCACTCATTAGACACCCCTTATCACCCCACACTAGTTAGGGTCATCCTTATGTATGCCCCAAAATTTTTGGGTATGCCCCAAATGATGGTTCATTTTTTTGGGCACTACTCAAAAATGGAGGGGGACTACTAAGTGATAGGAACATCCACCCTACATTTTAAGGGGTTTCCTAAAAATTAGAGAAGACTAATCTGCCCTCACCCTAATTAAGATTATAACTAATCATAATAGCCCACTAATCTAACCACTACCCACTAACCCACAAAATTAAAACCTAAATAAACACAACTGATTAAAATCAGTTTCAAAAACAAAACTATTCCTATTATTTTCCTCATCTTCTCATTCTTCTTCTTTTCTTCTTCTTCTTCGTAGACATCGACGTTAATCGTCGATTCGAAAAAATTTCATCGCCGATTAAACAATGCGTCATAAGCAAACTCCAAGACTTTCAGGATCGAGTCCGTGACTCGCACATATAGCGAATCTCCCAAATCAATTTCAAATTGATAAACAACTTCAACAAATAGGTCAAGCACAAATCAAGCATCTAACAGGAAAAACGAAGGCCGGTTCGACTAATATGCAAATACGCGGGTAATTTCCTTCATACCCATTTCTTTTAATTCGTTTTTTGTGGAAGAAATCGATTAGAAATCATCAAAATTGAAAATGGTAGTTACAATAGACATTTCGGCTAGGAGACTTTTGGTCAAACCCTATATTTGTTAACCGAACTTTTAGAAATAAGAACACTTTGGTGAGCTCGAAAAAAAAGACTCATTTTCTGGTAACCGAACCTTTTAGTTCGGTAAGCTCGCAAGAAAAAGTTTTGTAACCGAACTCCTAGTTTCTAAGGAAAAACTGAGTTCGGTTTTGTCGATAATTTTTTTGGTAACCGAACTTTGGTAATGTGTAGTTCGGTTATCTCGCAATTTGTATCAGGTAACCGAACTTTAGTCTGGCTACGACTAAATATTTGGTTCGGTTACCTCGCAATTTATATAAGCTAACCAAACTTTAGTCTGTTGACTTTAAATGTTGTGTTAACTTCATTCTTTAGTTCTATTTTATTTGATAACACAATATTTTATTTCGTTTATGTTAGAGCACTGCTCGGTCGAACTCGCATGCGTTGTTATCTCAAACATGTTTCTCAATGTTAGTGATCAAAACTATAAGTCTTGATTTCTAGCCTATTTATAGATGTCTCGGACTAGGACATAGATTGTGTAGTTGAGCTTAGTTTTTACGGAGTTCATCATTTGAAGACGAAGAACTACTAAGGGGAGCTTGTGGAACTTCTTCGACAAAAGGTATGTGGAGACTTGAACTCATCTATCACTTGGAAATTCTATTTCTACTATCTCCTATATTGAGACATAAGTCGTGTTACGATATAGTTTTCTCTATAAACATTTGAGATTTCGAGCTGAGTATACCTCGCTTACATATTTCTCGAATTATGTGTTGGTAATCATTCGCTTCGACCAAGTTCATCTTATATCATGAGAAAATTGCCGAGTAACATCTTACATGGTTTGTGTGATACAATCATTTGATGTAGGCTTGGAATGTTTTGATAATGATCATTTCAATATCTTGAAAATTGCTTTGATGCTAATAGTGTGTGAAAACGGCTATTATCATTATAGAAGAATGTTTCAATGATTGAAATAAAGAGTTTAGAATCTTGTAACCATCTTTGGATATAAGCATAGTGTGTTCGCACATTAGTGTATAAGTCCAAAAACCGGGAACCTAAAGTATGCATACTTGTGTGTATACAAAAAGGTTGTAGGAAACTGGGTAAGTATGCGTACATGTACGCATACTGGCGGAAGTTCACGTCCGTGAATTTCTGCTGAGTTTGAAAACCAAAACCAAACTCATCCGGTTACCTAAAGTACGCGTACTGGCGGAAAGTTCACGACCGTGAATTTCTACTGAGTTTGAAAATTAAAACAAACTCAAATCCGGTTACTTAAGTACGCATACCTGTACACATACTTAAGTGTGTTACTTTTCTGAAATCGGTTGTACATGAACCTAAACATTTATCAATAAGGAATACAATCTTTGCAAACCGTGGCTATAATGTTCATGTATTGATTCGAGTGAATCAAACCAATTTTGCTTCAATTGTGTTCTTGTATAATTCCATGAGAATATAGCAATTGAACAACTCTTTAGTTTCATTTGAGTCATTTGAACTATTATGGTTAAGATGAATAAGGTTGATATGAGAGTAATCATATGCCTAACCTCGGTTAACTATTTGTGAACCAACATGGTGTACACGTTTAGGTACGGTTACATAAACCTAAATGAGGGTACATTTCATATGTGTGTAACAAGCTAAGTTCAATCTAACGGTTGAAAGATATTAGCTTGGTTGAATCAGGTTTTTCATCTAACGGTGAATATTGAATGCTTTGTTACCAAGGTAACTTGGATTGCAAACCCTGATTTGAAAACTATATAAAGGAGAACTCTAGCAACTGGGAAACCTAATCCCCACAGCTCCTATGTGTTACTAGTTGCATAACTAGAGTCGATTCTCCTTTAACCTTAGGTTTCTTCTCGAGACCCTGTAGGTTAACGACTTGAAGACTTCATTGGGATTGTGAAGCCAGACCCAACTATTATCTTGTAGTTGCGTGATCTGATCTTGTTGTTTCTATCGTGTTAAGTACAATTGGAATAATTGACTCGAGATTTTATATCTCTGATAGGCAAGATAGAAAAGTAATCACAAACAACTTCGTCTCATCGTTTGTGATTCCACAATATCTTATTTCGCCAGTCGATTAAGATTATTGTGAGGTGATTGATAATTCTAGGCTGTCTTCGGGAATATAAGTCTGGGTTATCGATTGGTTCTTTTTCACCTTTATTTATCAAAAGAAGGAACAAAAACTCTTGGGTATTTCTGTGGAAAACAGATTTATTCAATCCTATAGACTTTTCTGTGTGAGACAGATTTGTCTATCAAGTCTTCGACTTTGGGTCGTAGCAACTCTTAGTTGTGGGTGAGATCAGCTAAGGGAATCAAGTGCGTAGTATCCTGTTGGGTTCAGAGACGTAAGGAGCGCAACTTTACCTTGAATCAGTGTGAGATTGATTAGGGTTCAACTAGAGTCCATTCCGAAGTTAATTGGTAGTAGGCTAGTGTCTGTAGCGGCTTAATACAATGTGGTGTTCAATCTGGACTAGGTCCCGGGGTTTTTCTGCATTTGCGATTTCCTCGTTAACAAAATTCTGGTGTCTGTGTTATTTATTTTCCGCATTATATTTTGTTATATAATTGAAATATCACAGGTTGTGCGTTAGGATCAATCAATTAGAATATCCAACATTTGGTTGTTGATTTACATTGATTGACACTTGAACATTGGTCTTTGATACCGTTCAAGTTGTTTCACATAATAATCAGGCTCGCAGATTTCTATCTATTTGATTTGCTGATTACATTGTGAAACAAAGATATTAAAACTCTTTGATATACTTTACTCTAGATTGAGTCTGACTGTCTAGTTGATTCTCTAGAAAGTGTATTGGAGTAAGTCCTCTCATATTGCCAAACGAATTGTTGGGTGTGGTTGTTAGACCCTCGCATTTTCAGTTTAGCTAATACTTTGGTTTTCGTTCATTAGGAAGAAAGGAAAAAGATTTAATCCACACCTAGATGAGGATTTGAAAACTCCCACCCCTCGTGGTAGAGTACATTTAGATTTCCTAAACTGTGGTGCCAAAAATGCTAAACATGGAAGGGGCTCGTTACCGGAAGTCAACTAAGAGAATGTTCATAATTTAATCCAAGATGTCAATGAAGAGGTGATGGATACAATTGATCATGTTGTTGAAGAAGAAAAAGATGATGAAGAAGAGCAAGGAAATGAAGAGGATGAAGATGTAGAGGAGGAAGAACAAGGAGAAGATGATGAAGAGGAAGAGGCAGAACAACAAGGACAAGGCAAATAAGGAGAAGAAGAGAAAGAGTCTGAAGGAGAAGAAGGACAAGAGGAAGAGGATGGAGAGGATGAAGAGGATGACTCTGAAGAAGAGGAAGAGGCTAAAGAACAAGAAATTGTTCTTGTTAAAGAGAAGAAGAAGCCGAGGCCGCCTGGTCCTAGATATTCACACATTCCTCCTGATAATTTGTGTTTGTCACCCAAGAGCCCAACTTATGGTACTCCAAAGGACGGAGGGGAAACATTGTTTGGCTACAAACACTCATGGGCTGCGAAGATTTATGCGACAAAGGTATTTTTTTCCTTAACAAACTAAACAAATTTTTTTTTTTGGACATGTGTTTCGTTAAGTATTAATAGTGCGATGTTCTTTTGGTAGGATCATAATGATGCAGTTCATCTTATTCATTGTCAAAAGGCATCCACATGGGACCTTAAATATGAGTGTGATGAGTTTGTTGCGAAGATGAAAGAATGTGTGTTATGGAGGGCAATTGATTACGCACATGACCAATTTGAAGTTGTTGGCGTATCTGCATTTCTTGAGAGACATTATCCGGAGACAGCTACCATGCATCTTACATTTGGTGAGATGGGAATTACTCCCGATGATTGCATGAGAATCACCGGCATACTATTGGAAGGTAAATGTCTTCGAGAAGGCTACAACCCCTCGATGCGTTATGAAGCTCTTGATGAATTGGTTCTAAAGTGTCTAGGATGGGATGCAAGAAAGACTCGATGTGAGTTTAGACGTTTTCTGAAGGAGCCTGAAGAAGGCGATGAGTATAATCCATTCGAAGAAAATGGAGCCTTGAAGAATATGGTGAAGAAATTCAAGTTGGTAAAGTTGAAGGAAGCATTTGAAGGGACAAAAAGGAAGGTGAAGAAGGGAAAGTTGGTGATGGACAAGGAGACGCTTAAGCACCATGTCACTGCTTATTGGTTATATCAGCTAGGAACTGTTATTTTTCCCGACACTTCTGGATGTATATTATCTACAGCTTTTGGAGGACCTCAACGAGTTCAACAAATACTCTTGGGCCACTGGGGTGGTTGCAGTTCTTCAAACAAAACTGAACAAAGGGTCGAGGATTAAGATAACTCAAATTAGAGGCTACTTAACTTTTTTTTAGGTGACCTTCTACATTATTAATTAGCAAATTATTCCGTAATTTTTTGTGCTTCCAATTCAATTTTCCTCTATGTGGTTGGTAGGCCTTTGATGTGTTTATATTTTAGCCTACTTATAATAACCGCAAGTGCACGGCGTCTATCGGAGACGTGGCAAATACGGGTCGATCCACAGAGACTTGTGGTGCTGAGATTGATCTAAAGCTATGCTAGACTGAGTTTCTAAGAGGTAAGTGACATAATTCAGGGTTTGTCGATACGACTGAGTGTTTTGTGACTCTAAACTAAGGTTGTGAAAATATGGATTGTAGGTCACCAGGGTGGTTGATTCCACCACTGATCTCATGCTTAGGCAATATAAGATAGGCTTATATTCTTGTGCCTTCCTTTGAAGGTCTCAACTTGATGTTCATTAACTAAGTTTGCTAATTCACCCCTAGTATGAGTGGTCTTCTTACAGTACCACTCATCACAGGCTTATGAGCTCCATGGTTAATTACTAGTCTTAAACATATCATACACAACAAGAATAAATCCTAAGCTAAATATGCTTCTCATGATAATCAGGGGTTTCATCAAACACCCTGGTAATTCAAATTAAAACATTACAAAGATAAATAGAAACACAAATAAACCTAAGTTGTGCTCTGGCTAGTCCAGGCATAAACATTAACATCCACAGTTTACTCTATTTATACATGCCAGAAATCAAAACCCTAATTCACTCAAACATAAATTAAATGCAAACCCGTGTACCCGGACTCTCTGAATTGCTTGTTCCCTCTGATTAATCGGCTTTGATTGATGTTGCTTCCTCTGCTAATGAAACCCTAGTTTTATCTATCTCGAGCTCAGCTTCTAGGGTGGAGAAGCTGTGGTGGAGATAGAGAGAACTAGAGGTGGCGATGCGGTGATAGCTTCATTGTTGTCGGGAGAAGAGATGGTGGCAGAGGTGAGGTGGTTCTGCAAATCTGGTCGGGTGAAGGAGGTGGAGGAAGAGCAGAGCTCTGCTCTGTCGGGAGAAGAAAGAGAAGATGAAATGAAAATAGGGTTTGGTTCGAGGGGATAAGGGTATGGATTGCTTGGGTGTTGAGCGGGCACAGCAGGGTTTGATGAAGAGGCCTCAACGAGCGTTGGATGAAGCGGGTACGATCTGAACGGCTCAGGATATAAGCGGGTGATTCTGCTGTTGAGCGAGTGCAGCGAAGATCGATGTACATGAAGGAGCGAGTGTTGGATCTTGATGATAGCAATCTCAATGGCTCAGGGTGAACGGGCTCGGATCTGGGTCGCGGGTCGGAGATGGATAGCTTAAGCCCATGTCTTGTGAATGGGTTGCTACTTGTTGGGTTGCAAATGATGCGCGCGCGGGCTTTGGCTTTCTGCTCCATAGATGCTCGTCTCCAATTCTCTACTCCTTTGGCTCCTCAGATTCTCCGAGCTTAATTTATAAAAACACAAAATTAATTAATACAAATATTTATTCTTGAAAACAAAGAAAACACAGAATCTGGGATAATATCTGATTTCTGAGCACAAAAGATGAGTAAAATGCCAATAAATAGATGTATAAATATGCAATATTTGGCACTCATCAAATACCCCCAAACCTGAATTTTACTTGTCCTCAAGTGAAACAAAATAAAGAAATCCTAACTATACCACTTGTCGCCGGTCTCTCGAATGCATTTAGCGTATGCACTAAGCCTTTAAACCCCTAGGTGTCCCTAGTGGACGAGTTGTAGTCTCGTGAGGGTTTACCAGAGGTGTACCCACAAAACCTTCTCCAACTTCAATGTAAAAGAGTCTCAAGCATCCAAGAAGCTATGAGGACATAGAGTTTCGCATGCTAGTAATGTGAAGTTAGAACTACCAAAGAACGCATTCTCATCCTTAAGTGCTTTGGCGAGAAGTAACCATACCATATGAAAGAATTCGGATTCGATTGTGATCATAAGCCTCGACTTCTGCCTCACTAATAGGGTTTTATGATAATTGCACTCAAAAAGATCGCTTTTTTAGTCTCTCATGTGTGCAGGCGGAATAAAGAGAGAAATCCTGCACACGTTGTAGGTAAGAAGGATAACCTTCCGAAATAAAATCTGAGACTCCACGAAGTGTGGACAAAAAGAATCTTTTTCTCGATGATCTCTAAGAAAGGAAATCAACCATTAGCAAGGATGGGAGTACTCACTTACCTTCTCACCCGATCGGCAATCAATATCACTCTCTCAGCATTCATAGAAACGTCTTCAATCTTCGGTCTTCAAATGTTGATGATGAACTTCTGAACTTTACAAAAACTTGACAAACAATAATTTTTTTTTTTTTTTTAGTACATGAAATGAAAATAATAATACAACTCAATTTTTTTTTTTTTTTTTGATAACATATATGACATGAAAATAATAATAAAACAGTAAAAATCAATTTTTCACAAACTTCATTAATTCTCATCTTCTTTTTCTTTTCTTTGTTGCACATAAACCTTGGACTATATCAACTTTTCTTCAAATATTCTGATGATGCTCCGTTTGCTGACGATGATGTGTTTCTATGGGTCTGTTGATTGAGAGAGAGAGTGATGCTAACTGCAAATCGATATTTAGAAGGAGTTTTCTTCTTTAAACGTCACCCTCATGATTGACAAAAACTAGCACTCAAGAGATCAAAAGTAGTGCTGAAAGTGGTACGAAGTTGGGTAGCTCACCATTCCTACCCTAATTGATGTACGGTGACACACACTCTAACAACTTTTCTAGAAAGTTGCAAAAATTGAAGGTTGGTGCCTCACTTGATGTAAAATGGGTAGTCTCCACTGGGTGATCACAATTCTACTACCGAATATCTAAACAAAGACCTAATTCGCCCTCCTCCGGTATGGTTAAATCCAACTTTAACGCTCTAATCAACTAAGGAACCCGATTGTGTTCTCCAAGACTTCCAAGTTCTCGTTATTTCGGTCGATTCTCTATGTAAACATAGCTAGAAGCATGCTAGTGACTCTAAAATCTCTAAAAGTTGGAGGTTTTTACAAAAAGAGTTCTTTTTTTTTTTTTTTTTTTTTTTTTTTTTGAAAATAAAAGATTAAAAAGACTAAAAACTCTATATGCAAATGCACCCCCAAACCTAAATCAAACATTGTCCTCAATGTGTCAACAGATAGGAAAAATTTAAACAATCACATACCAAGAGAACTATGCTGATAAGAGAAAAGGGAAGAGATTACCGGTATGTCGGCGGGAGCAAGGTTAGAGCTTCATTAGTCAAGGCTAGAATCCAACATTCTCAGCGGAGATCATATCGGATTAGCACAAAAAATGCACAAGAAGACTCAACCGATTCAAGAAAGAAAAATTTAACAAGTCCTACTGGATTATATACAATGAAAATTTACCATACACTAACAATCTAAAGAGTTGAGGGTCAACCCAATAGAAAATATGTACAAACATCAACAGTCTTACACAAATATAAAATGAGAGTGCAAGTAAGACTGTGTATGTGAATGATTTTCCCCAAACCTAAACTTGTGAACGGGTGTGTTTTTTGAGCACAAAATCTTGCAAATTTAAAGGTACATCATGCACAAGGTCTAACTCGAAGTGAGTTTTGCTAAGAACAAAAGTGACATACATATTCCAACCGTGGTTCCCTAAAGGTGTTATACTTTGATGCAAAATAGTCCAAGAGGACTTGGGAAGCACAAAGTTCTAGGCCTAAATTAGGCATTTTCGAAAAGTTGGTTTAAGATTTTTGTGACAAACTACACTTAGGTTTGGTGGAGGAGTTTCAATTTGTGACTTAGGAGAGAGATCGGGTACATCTAAGTTGTTTTCATTTATAAGATCATTTGCACCATCATATACTTTCCTAAAGTCGACACAGTAAATCATGCTCACCAAAGATAGAACAATTCATCAATTTCCATGTCATACTCATCGAGCAGGTAACATATTGTGATATGGGAAGGGAATCGACACAACAATAATATCATGATCCAAAAGAACATTAGTGTCAACGAGAAGATTCATCCTTTCCTAAGTCACAAATAAGTTGTGAAGCATGCTCACATTCACTCGAAGAATTTCACAAAACCAAGCTCGAGTTAATATCACATGTATGAATATTAGAAGAGGCATCATTCATAGGGTTCACGGAAGAGACACTTAATGTCTCCGAACCTAAAGATTCTATCATATTTTCAAAGATGCACATGCTCTTCTAACATATCATATTCATCATTATCATCATAGCAAAAATGCGTTTCCCTATTCAAAATTGTAGCATTTCTAGTGTACTCATTTACCTCTAGATTAGGTTCATATTCAGTGTTAATTGCATGAGTAGGAGTAGAAACACTATTTTCAAAATTATCAGAGATAACAAACATCCTATCATAAGTTTCCTTCCAATCTTCATTTTGTAACTCAATCAGGTTCCTTTGAAGAATCATAGTGAGTTGTTCTATTGAAGGAGAGTCTTCACTAGTGGGTATGCATTCCTCATATGGATATTCATTGTATGGTTGAGCATGAGGTTCACTAGAGAAGGGAAATTCAGACATGTTGCTATATGGATGGTCATGTGTTGCATTCAGTTCAAGCCTAGCATTTTGCTCCATGAGCGTTTCCATTAGTGATTGTAAACAAGGAGTCGGGGGAGTATAAAATTGTTCATCTCCCCACTGTGGTGACTGATACATGTGCTCATGATGGTTAGGGTATGAGTATTCAAGGTCAGGGCCCTGAGAAGGCTCATAATACTCCCTAAAATCACTATGGTATGTGGGGGGTTCGTAACATGAATCATGCCCGTAAGCAAGTTCTCTAATTGATTTGTTTGTATCCCCAGTTGCAGACAAAAATCTTGACATGATTTAGCAACTCAAATTGAACTCAAAGCCCAGTTGTAGTGGACTCAGTTTGGTTTATTGGGTTTCATTTGGTTTAAAAGGGCTGATTTGGTTTAAGAGGGCTTTGTTTGGTTTGTGTGGGTTTTGGTTTAAGTGGGCTTTGGTTTATTTGGGCTGATTGGTTTTGTGGGATTCTTTGGTTTATTGGGATTAGTTGGGTTATGTGCAACCCAGCTATGTGAGCAAAACCCAGATAGATACAACCCACAAAACAAAATGACACTTTATTCTAAGTGTAAGCCCAAAAGGTTGCTTTTTGAACAGTGGGCTTCAGATTTGTGCAGAGCCCAGGTTATGAAAATGCACAGCCCAGAGGTTATGCAAGTCCAGTGCACAGTGGGCTGGTTTGGTTTGTTGGGATTGTACAGCCCAGTGGAACTGTGGGCTCAGATGTTTGCACGGCCCAGGTATGAAGGTCAAGTTATGTGGGCTGAAGTTATTGCACAGCCCAGTTCAGGTGAAAATGTATAGCCTAGTGAAAAAGGTACAGCCCAGTAGTTGTGGGCTCAGCTTATGCAGCTTAGGTTGAGCCCAATGGTTGGGTTTCGATCAAAGTGCACAGCCCAGCCATTCGGATGATGTGGGCTTAGGCATCAAGGGGTCGGTTTAAGCGAGAGATTGGCAAGCTAATGCACCGGCCGTGTGCACACTGGTAAGTTTTGTGCGATCCCGGTCGAGCCAAGCACAAGGTAGCACAAACTCACACACTTTCCCACAGAAATAAGCACAAAATATCAAAAATTCACACACCAATTCTTGGGCCTAAGCACACAGAAGTGCTTGCTGTTGGAGATGTCACAGCCTTGCTTGTGCACAGATGATGCTTCAAAGAATAGACAGACAGATACAGGGGTTCATGATTATTCAAGTGCAACACAGCAAATAACAAATTCAACCAATGCCTACTCAAAGGTCACGGGACTGTGACTTTGCACATCAATGCAAGGATGCAGTGCTGGTCAGCCAAGATACAAAATGCATACTCAGAGAACTAGTGCTGATAAAGAAAAATGAAGACCCTTGGTCTCAGGCAATACAGGTTGACAATGCTCAAGGGATTTGAAAGGCTAGCCTTAGAATTTGTGTATACAGAGTTAAGAGTTCATGGCAATTAGCTCAGGTGAAACACAATCAACTATGTCAGGCTATCATACAACCAAGCATGTTATTCAAATATGAAATTCCAGCACTCTTATACACACTAGACACGCACAGATGCACAGATGCTGTCAACGGGCTCACAGAGTCACACAGAAATAAGCAAAAATCCCAGAGATTGAGCTATACCTAGCTAGGCAGCTAGTTTATCATGCAAAGATGGCTCAGCATTCACACAGGTTGTCATACAAGTTTGGCTTAACAGCTTCAGGGGGCTGGAGCACAAGGCAGATGGCTCAACAAGTTCATCAATTTTGCAGTTTTTCACAATAAGTTTATTATGCAAAGCAGGGTATCTCAGTTATAGCTCAGGGCAGCTACAGGGGGCTATCCAATTTGTAGCTCAAACTCACAGCAACAGGGGCTGGAGCTTGGCTCAGGGCAGATGGATTATGCTTAAGGTATGCAACTCAAGGTGACTAGCTATGGGCAGATTGGTTAGGCTCAGGGTTTACAAAGCACAGCAAAAATCACAGGGTATTGCACTAGTCAAGTGAGATGCATTTGCACACAGATCATCATACAGATATAAAATATAACAGCATTTGAGAATGACCAACCTGCTTCAGCCACAATGGCTGTATTGTCCTGCTCCTTGTCTTTCCCTGGGTTGGCTCGGCCTTACCATATGCACTCGTAGCTCAACAAAGATTTTTAGTTTTCTCGGGATGTGCAGGTTAAGGCAAAGCAAATGAACAAGGTCACCGGCATAAGCTTGAGAGTCTTTTGACCGACACGGGGAAAAACAATAGCAATTATGCCTATTTGGACCGAATGGGATTTGGCGGGGTGATAAGCTTGGTTACTTGGATCTGTCACGGGAAATGCAATAGTTACAATTGATACTAAAATGCAAGATGCTATGATTTGTGAGATCAATCAACTAAGATGAGAGCTACCAACTACAACTACGAGATGAGATGCAAGAGATGCAAGCTACAGCTACATATGGTAATAATGGTGATGCAAAGAGAGTATAGCACACTGCAAATCTCAGCTATTGATGAAGCTGAGTTGACCACAACTCAAGCCAGAGAGAGAATGCAAATAAGTAAATATACAGATGAGTAAATATACAGTGAAGATTAACTAAAATGCAGGGATAAGAAGCAATACAAATTAACTAAGTTACACTAATAAAGGTTAAAATAACAAAGCAAGGCAAATATGTACAGGGGTAAGCTAGCATTCAGTGAAGCAAGAACAAAAATCAACAGGGCACACGCCAAGTCCCTGGCAACGGCGCCAAAAACTTGGTAGGCCTTTGATGTGTTTATATTTTAGCCTACTTGTAATAACCGCAAGTGCACGGCGTCTATCGGAGACGTGGCAAATACTGGTCGATCCACAGAGACTTGTGGTGCTGAGATTGATCTAAAGCTATGCTAGACTGAGTTTCTAAGAGGTAAGTGACATAATTCAGGGTTTGTCTATACGACTGAGTGTTTTGTGACTCTAAACTAAGGTTGTGAAAATATGGATTGTAGGTCACCAGGGTGGTTGATTCCACCACTGATCTCATGCTTAGGCAATATAAGATAGGCTTATATTCTTGTGCCTTCCTTTGAAGGTCTCAACTTGATGTTCATTAACTAAGTTTGCTAATTCACCCCTAGCATGAGTGGTCTTCTTACAGTACCACTCATCACAGGCTTATGAGCTCCATGGTTAATTACTAGTCTTAAACATATCATACACAAAGAAGAATAAATCCTAAGCTAAATATGCTTCTCATGATAATCAGGGGTTTCATCAAACACCCTGGTAATTCAAATTAAAACATTACAAAGATAAATAGAAACACAAATAAACCTAAGTTGTGCTCTGGCTAGTCCAGGCATAAACATTAACATCCACAGTTTACTCTATTTATACATGCCAGAAATCAAAACCCTAATTCACTCAAACATAAATTAAATGCAAACCCGTGTACCCGGACTCTCTGAATTGCTTGTTCCCTCTGATTAATCGGCTTTGATTGATGTTGCTTCCTCTGCTAATGAAACCCTAGTTTTATCTATCTCGAGCTCAGCTTCTAGGGTGGAGAAACTGTGGTGGAGATAGAGAGAACTAGAGGTGGCGGTGCGGCTGATAGCTTCTGCTGTTGTCGGGAGAAGAGATGGTGGCGGAGGTGAGGTGGTTCCTGCAACTGGTCGGGTGAAGGAGGTGGAGGAAGAGCAGAGCTCGCGCTCTGTCGGGAGAAGAAAGAGAAGATGAAATGAAAATAGGGTTTGGTTCGAGGGGATAAGGGTATGGATTGCTTGGGTGTTGAGCGGGCACAGCAGGGTTTGATGAAGAGGCCTCAACGAGCGTTGGATGAAGCGGGTACGATCTGAACGGCTCAGGATATAAGCGGGTGATTCTGCTGTTGAGCGAGTGCAGCGAAGATCGATGTACATGAAGGAGCGAGTGTTGGATCTTGATGATAGCAATCTCAATGGCTCAGGGTGAACGGGCTCGGATCTGGGTCACGGGTCGGAGATGGATAGCTTAAGCCCATGTCTTGTGAATGGGTTGCTACTTGTTGGGTTGCAACTGATGCGCGCGCGGGCTTTGGCTTTCTGCTCCATAGATGCTCGTCTCCAATTCTCTACTCCTTTGGCTCCTCAGATTCTCCGAGCTTAATTTATTACCTAAAAACACAAAATTAATTAATACAAATATTTATTCTTGAAAACAAAGAAAACACATAATCTGGGATAATATCTGATTTCTGAGCACAAAAGATGAGTAAAATGCCAATAAATAGATGTATAAATATGCAATATTTGGCACTCATCAGTGGTTAATATTTTCGTGTTTTCGCATAGGTTTGGATCTACGACCACTTCCCTTCTTTGGGATGGCTAAGGAGAAGACACCTTATCCCTATGGCGCGCCTACAACAGGAAGGTGGGTGTTCTTGGACAATCAAAAGAAGTCCAAAGAAGAGCAGTTGACTTCGTTGAGGGAGAAATTGGATAATATGACGATGAACGATGTTGTTTTTCACCCATACGTCGTACCCGATGATATAAATGTAGATGAAGTTGAGGTGCGGGATTTCTCTTTGGCCCCGGGCTACTATGGACCAATTTGGTATACTAACGGCTACTTAATGTATAATCCACGGAGAATACAATGACAACTTTCTTGTGTCCAAATGGTACCTGACGTGGAGAATGAAAATTTCAATTTGATGGTTCAAGGAACAAAGAACACCGAAAACTATTTTACCCCAAAACACGAACCAACTCCTACGGTAGGATATTGGAATGAACTTAACAAGCACTACATACCTTTAAGTGATTCAGTACCTTTAGCTGGAGATGTAAATGCATGTGATGAAGATTATATGGAGTGGTATGAAGGTATTAGTCATCCAATTGTGATAAATAGAGAACAACAAGCTCGTGCTGATAAGGCGAAGGTGAAGGCAAAGGAGAGGTAAGCTAAGAGAGCTCATAAGGAGATGCCTATTTGTGGAGAAGAAGCGAAAAAGTTATGGGATAATGTGGTAAGAAAATTCCTTCTCTTATACTTTTGGGTTGTTTGAAAGTTATTGAAAATATATCTACTTATGCTTAAAATTGGAATCAGGTGAAGAAGGGTACGAAATTGTTGAATAAATGGATGACTAAAACCCCTAGTGGAGAGACGATGTCGACTAAGGAACAAACCGACCTCTATGGCCAGTGGGAGGGTCTAATAACTAAAAGAATGGTGGATCCAAGTCGGTCTAAGCAATTGAAGAGGGGTCGACAACAAGGAGAAGGTTCAAGTCGCGCCGTTCGTACCACGGTGGAGGAAACCGGAGGAGGAGATGAAACCCCAACTGATGAGGAAGTTCAACCTAAAACTCGTGGTAAACAAGGAAGTAAAAGTGTTCGTCGTCGTAGTGGTCGTTAGTGATTTCGTATGGTTGTAGTTTCAAAAAACATATTAGTTATGGATTTAGTATGGTTTAATTTCGTATGTTTGTGTGTTTAAACAATTAGTTAAGGATTTCATAGTTTTGTATGTATAACACTTTTATATTTGTTTTAATTGGGTTTGTGTTTGAATTTTATGTTTGCTTTAGTAGAGTCCAACCACTCTTCAATCTGTTGGTTACATGATGTATTGCGGCTAGCTAAAACTTTTAGTCAGATAACCGAACTTAAAGTTCGGTAACCTGTGACAAATGCCAGATCACCGAACTATGTTTTCGGCGACCTGCTAAATCTTACCAAGTTGCCGAAGTTTTGTTTCAGTTACCTCGTAACATTTTCATAGATTGTCGAACTTTGGTCTGTAGGCTGAAGCACAAAGCCTTCATCCATTTTAGGATAAAGAGATTAGTTCGGTTAGCAATCTATATTTTAAGAGGTTGCCGAACTACTCTCTGGAGACTCAAAATTTTATTTTTCCACAAGTTGAAATTACAATGTTCTTTGTCTCAAAATCATTCTCTTGATGCAGAAATCACAAAACTGCTCTCTTAAGTTTTTTTTAGAGTGGTTTGTGTATCATATATATGTTCAGTTTGTGTTTCAGCCTTCAAAGCAAAGTTCGGTTACCTAGATGTTTTACCAGATAACCGAACTTAGTGTTCAGTTGGCTAGCTATAATTTGTGAGGTTGCCGAACTACTCTCTGGAGACTAAAAATTTCGTTTTTCCACAAGTTGAGAAAATCATTCTCTTGATGCAGAAATCACAAAACTGCACTCTTAAGTTTGTTTTAGAGTGGTTTGTGTATCATATATATATATATATGTTCAATTTGTGTTTCAGCCTTCAAAGCAAAGTTCGGTTACCTAGATGTTTTACCAGGTAACCTAACTTTAGAATTCGGTTTGGTCGCAAACTTTTTGTGGTAACCGAACTATTAATTTTGAAATTATAATGTTCTTTATCTGACACAAATATAAAGTAACGGCTATTTATTTTGAAAATATAGCCGTTATACACCTCCATGGTATATACATGTATCTCATAGTTAACATTTTGTTTCAAAATCTCCTAAAAATGGTAGCTACTAGTCCTAAATTTACTATAGATGAAGATCTTTCTCTTTGCAGAAACTACATACTATACTATCTAAAGAGGGGTGAAGAACGAAGAATGAATGGTATTATGAGTCAAAGTTATTGGGGGAAAATTCATGAGAAATTCTGCTCCGACTAACAAACCCTCATAACCGTGACCATATAGCTTTGTTCATTCGATTTGGAAAGATTAGAGATAGAGTTGTGGAATTTTTGGCTTTATTTCGGATTGTAAGGCGGTATCGACTTAGGGGTGAAACATTCGAGGACATCATTTCAACATCAAAAAATGAATGGCGAAGATGGTAAAGAAATAATTTCAAATATGAAGATCATTTCCGCATCCTTAAAGACTTTTTCATAGCGCGTTTAGGATATTAAATGTTATGTAATTTTAGTTCGGCAATGTCCGTAATAGTTCGGCAATGTCCTGTAATAGTTCGGCAATGTCCTATAATTTTAGTTCCTAATCGAACTTCTAGTTGTAAACTCAAATTTAGAAGTTGAAAAATATCCAAGAATTTCATTTCATTAAATCGAAAAGAAACATACATCTAACATAGAGTAGAATTGAAAGAAAAGAAATAACAAAGCTTACTAAATTCAAATTTCCCTAGAAACACTTATTCATATAATTTAAATGGAAAGGTGCTTTCTTCCAAGATGCGATAGGGATCGGAATGCACAAAACCCTTTGCCATACTTGGTTTCATATCCACGGAGAGCCGCACACCACTGCAACAAATGAATCAATTATAAGTTAGCGTCATTAAAAATTTTTTTAACCAAAATAACAATTGCTCCTATGGATACTTGGTTTCATATACGTACTCTTTCGGTATCCACTGCACGGGGGTAACGATCAACTATGGATTTAATCTCATCCATCACAGCCTCACATTCCTTAAATACCTCCTCGAATATAGTCTTCACGATTTGTTGTGTCCTCCTATGGATATTTTCGTCCAACGCCTCAAAAATCCTATATATACGATTCCACCAAGCATCAGATGTTTGATCCATGTTAAGGTACATATCTTGGCTATTGTCGTGGTCAAGAAAGTTAAAGCACGCTCTATCGTAATCGTCCTTCGTAACCGTAATCCACGATCTAACAATAGCGACATCTTCATCATTATTGAAGGGATGATCCATTTTTGTTGTTTGAAAGAGATGGATGAAGGAGAATAAAAAAGATGAGAGAATAACTTGAAAGGGATAGGTGAGTGAGATAGAGATATTGAAAGGGAATGTTTCCTTTTATAGAAAGTAGAAAAATAACCCATGCCGTAACGGCACGGCATGAGACATAATAACTTTTGGTTAGAATGATTTTAATAATTACCACACACTATGAGGCTTAATTCATCCCATGAGAACTTGTAGACATGAAATCTTAATCCAAATAATTATAACTTCGGTTACACTTAAATAATTGTTTAATAATTCCAATAGATATTCTTTAGACTTCAAATAATAGTTTTTGATAAAAATTCCTCGTTGATCATTCTATGAATGACGACATCTGGATTTCTCCGTTGTGGCATTGAACTTAGAGAGTGAATAGAGTCCTCCCTAATGGAGCAATGTTCCGAACTTCTAATATCAAATTCTTAGGGAAGACGGCGTGCATGGCATCTTCCTATGTTGGACGTCAAAATTGATTAGAATGCATGACTAATACTTGTATTAAAAAAAAGAACATTAGTTTGATTTGAACAAAAATAAAAATATACTCACGTTTTGATCGATCATCAGTAAATCCAAAGCATTGACGTAGTTGGTCGTCATGAAATCGACATATTCCCATTTTCTGGCAACACGAAACTTGAGTAATGCAAGTTTCTTTTCATCGCAATTATGTAAAAAATTATTAGAAGGTGTCACTAATATTTTATTCTGTAAAAAAGAATAGTTTAATTCGGATCGAAATAACAATATACTCAAGTTTTCATCAATCATTAGTAAATCCAAAGTAGTGACTTCGTTGGTCGTCATGAAATCGATCTCGTCCCATTTTCTTGCAACGCGAAACCTGAGTACTGCAGGTTTGTTTTCTTCGTAATCATGTATTCTCGAAAAGAAAGCAAACACGTTTTGCGCAACGGTTTTTGTGGGGCTGCGACTAATCATGTTTGACATTTTGATACTCTTAAGCTAAAAATTTCACCAAAAAAATAAGTTGGAATGAGTGAATGAGTTGAAAATGAGTGAATGAGAGAATGTGTGTGGTTGAAGAAATACACTCCTTTATTTATACACTGCTCATTGATAATTGTAATTAAGGACACATTCAATTTTTTGGACGTTTTTCCATTTGGAATGGGTTATTACGTTCTAGTCATAAAGGAGCAGCTGTTTCATTGCATGTAGACCTTAGAGCATGGAAAATTTTAACTTATTTATGGGTAATCAACTCTCTTAATCGTGGGAGGATAATGGGGGAGTAAATAGAGGATCCAAAGCAATTGAAAAAAAATTAGAATTAAAAGAGGAGGAGATTTGTTTTTGGTCTTATAAAAAAACATTTCCTTTTTGAGATTCTTTCATCTTTGTTTGTGTTGTGGATCACTAAAAAGGAAAAAAATTATTGATTCCATCAGAAGACATTAAACGTTTCCAGAAAAACGTTTCAAAAAAAAAAAATTCCAGAAAAATGCTTGAGCCATCAAAATTCACATTCATGAGTTTGGAGATTCATTCATATGTAAGTTTTACTCTAGTAAGTGTGTAATGGCATGGAAGCTCATAACTTTCATTTTTTTTTCTTCTTGGAATCAATTGATATGGTGACAGTTCATTTCACCATTTAGTTTCTATAGTGTTATCTCTGTATTTCAAGTTCTTGGAAGAGGCTAATCATGATTAATTTTTTTTTTGTTTTTTGTTTTTTTAAAGCAGTTTATTTATTAAATTAAATTAAAGTTTTACACTTTTAGTTGGCAGCCGAGCTACAAGCTGGGCACCAACCCCTTTTTGAATAGCAACACCCAATCTATGGAAAATAAAACTACCTGGACCACTACCACCATCCTTACTAATTAAACAATTCTTCAAACGCTTGAAAAAACAAATAGTATCCTTAATGAGCTCACCTAAAGTAGTGAAAGCTAAAACACCCAAACCATAACCGTGCGAGACACATTCGTCCAAGTATTTAGTACGTTTACGCGAAATTTCCTTTGAAATAGCCTGGCCTGGGATAAAAGCCCGAACTCCTTCGCCAGTGAAAGGAGAAACGCCTGTGACATCCATACACATATCTTGGCCATTTTCCCAGTTGAGAACAAGGATGTCCGCTGGACGTAAGTCCTTGTTATCATCAGACAGAAAAACTAGAGCAACTTCTTTGCGTGCAGGTACACCAGCCTTGTAGCAGATATCAACAGTTACATCACGAACCAAGTCATGTCGAAACTTAAGTCCAACATCGTTAGCACAGTGAAGCGCATGATCTCCAAAAATATCCATAGGTTTATTACAACAGGAGCACAAACCATCCTCAACAAACAAGGGGATACCAAGGCGATAACAAACTACAGCTCTGAACTGTTTGGGCCCAAGGCATTGATCCAACCCACTGATTGGAACAACTAGGAGGTAATCTTGCGCGTGTTTGACACGGTTGCATTGCCACAAAATAGAGTCTCTTGCAGATAATGAAAATTGGACATGGATTTGCTTCTTGACTGTATCAAAATAAGTGACTGCCAAGGAGTGCATAGAAGGGGGGGGGGGAGTATTATCGACGCAATAAGTTGAAGGCAAACCACATACCTGAATAAAGTTCTGAAGAGCCATCTGGTAAGCAGAACCATCGTCTGGTGGAAATAAATCGCCAAGAATAACCTTCCGTGTCGGAGCGGTCTGACTCTGGGAGGCAAGATAACAATAGTTGCGAGTGTCAGACATAATATATATACCGAGACCACCATCTTTGATAGGCAGGGTATCCAATCTCTGTTGCAAAGGCCCAAAACCAACTCCATCTCCCGTGATTAAAAGTCTCAAATATTGAAGAAGATGGTCATCATAAAGATCCGTGGCATTTTGTAGAGCTGCAGGATTGGTGGTATGCATCGCAAAGTATAGTCTGGACACACCAACGCAGTTGCGAAGTAACAACATCTCACTCAAAACAATGTCACTCATGTAATCCAAGTCCAAACTCACAGGTCCACCAAGAAGTTTAACACCGTTGCTGGGCCTACCAATATCCTTGGGGAAAACACCTTCAACAATGCTACGTGGATCAACTAAGGGCCAAAAGACTTCAGTTTACTTAATATTCAGATGTAAACCCTTGCACGGACCTTCAGATTCTATTATGCTCAGAGCCTTAGAAACCTCAAGTGTATCACCAATGATAGTACCATCGTCCAAGTATTAGGCATGCAGATCAAGTTTGCGGTGAGAGGCAATGGACTTCACAAGGGGTGAAGTGTCAGAGCAAACAAAAGGGTACCGAGCGGATCACCTTGTTGAACACCAGGGCAAAGGACAAAATGTGTTGATCATAGTACAGTCTAGTAGGCCTAGCATAACAGAACTCAGCCCAACGAGAAATACCTGGACAATGAAGCCGGACCTCCTTAATGAGATGAGATTTGCACACCATGTTGAATGCATTCGAGAAGTCAATAAGTAACATTGACATCTTATCTGAATGACCCTTCAACTCCAGCAAACCATTTACCGCATGAAGAATGCTTTACCCTCCAACCGGCATACCAACACCAAATTGGTAATCGCCTAAATAAAAAAACATGGTCTTCCCGACAGAAAAGGCAGCTACCTTGGAGACCAAATGACGCCAAATGGTTCCAACAGCAATAGGCCTAAGTCCTCCCCCTGGCTTGAGTAGTGGCGTAAGAGGTGCACTGGCAATGTATTCACCTAGAGAACTAGGGCACTTACCTGCCAACCAAAGGTTGACTAATCCTGTAATCGAGGCCACTAACTCATCTACAACTATCGCTACTGCACCACTCAAAGCATCAACTAGGTGTTGTGCACGCAAGCTATCACGACCACACGAAGTCCCTTTTGGGAAATTCTTGATGGCACCCAAGACCGCTCTTGAATCAACAGTTATGGGGTCACTACAAAAGTCTGTATTCGGAATGGAAGGTGGAGGGGCAGCTGGATGTTTGGACTCAAGTTCAGCCAAGGTGTTATCATTGCGGGGGGCAACACCATTCTACGACAAAACCCGAATCGCAGCTGCATAATGTCCGTAACCGATCTTCTTACGACATGCACTCAAGTTAGCAACTTCCGGCTTCTTCTTGCTGTCCCTTTTAGTGTGCTGATGGCATGGTTGATGCAGCAGCTTTGATATCAGCTTATTGCACCCATTGGGCTCCTTCCAAATCAATAAAGCTTGTTGAATCGCATCTACTTGAAGTCTCTTCCTATTTCTCGACTTCTCCTCCACTGAACGTTTGGGTCTATAGAGAGACAAGGTGCATATGGGGAAGAGTAGGAGCCGTAACCAAGCAGTCAAGTCAGGCGGTCTGCTAAGCACACTATCAAGGCAGTTCTTCAAAGTCCGGGAAAAGCTGAGTCTGCACTGATGCGGTACGCTGGACACAGTGGTGAAACGTCGTTAACGTTGGAAAACAACAATGAGGAGCTCGGTTGACAAGGAGAAAGACTCAACCTCCAGGGCATCAACAGTACTCACCTCTGCTACTGTAGCCGCATCAGCCGGCAAAACAGGTAAGACACTCAATGGCTTATCAATACCGTGGATGATAAATTCTGCAGAAGTGCCGTTAAAAGGACCAGGTATGATATCACAGTGATCGCCTTTATGTCCTTTGCAGGGAGTTCTCCAAGCGTGCAGGTTCATGCATGAACTTCATAACCACATACGTAGTTGTGAGAGGACCCTTTCGACAGATTGATAAACTTGCAAGTTACCAGCAATGGCAGCTCTGTAACTATTCTTGTTTACAGCCGAGAAGTGCTTACCTTGCAGATGACTAATGATAGAAGCCCTGGCATATCCCCTGCCATTTACACTATCGTGGCATCAATTGAGATGTTTGAACGAACAATGGTAAGTGTTCTTCTCCTCTCCTAGATTAGATGGAAATATATGATGAAGCTCTACGATCTGTGAAGATGGAGGAGATGGATGGGGTGGGGATGATGGTTGAGAATTCCGAGCAGTAGCAAGTCGAGTAGACGCAGACATGATAGGGAAAAACGCAACCAAAGAAAAACCTTAAAAAAGAGAATCGAAAAACAAAACCCTAGAAGAGGCTGTAACAGCAGCCCAAAAACCCCATGGAAAACAAATCTAAAAACTAGAGGAAGAAGAAAAAGAGAAGAAATCAAATCAAAAGGATGAGACCAATCCTTTGAAATCCCTGGCTTTCAATCGCCAGACAAAATCGCCGGAGCTCATAATCCCTGAAATTCATTTTTTTTTTTTGGAGTTTAGCTTCTTTTTATTTCTGCTATTCTTGATCATGATTTTTTTTTTTTTTCCTTTTATGAGTTTAGCTTCTTTTAGTTTGTGCTGTAGATTTTGATCAAATTATTCATTGCATTAAAATCTGATGCAAAGATAGTCGTGATCATGATCAAGAATACAGGGTTCATTTGTAGATTGGTTAAATGTTTCATTCGAAAATAAGTTTATTACGGATGCTAGAAAATGATTCTAAAGTTCTTTGTGCTTCGGGTTTGTTGATGGTGGGTTTTCATTTGAGGTTAAAATTGTAAAAACCAGAAAAAATTATGCGCTGACATCTTGTAAAAGATAAAGCCATTGATAAGTGTTGGATACTCCCTCACTTAATTCACCAAGAATGGAGCATGTGGCAACAATCCCATTCTGTGAATACATGAAATTCCTCCAGGTTGGAGCATGTGGCAACAATCCCATCCTGTGAATTTCTAATCAGCCCTGTATTTCCAAGCACTCATTATCGGTGTGGCATGACGACCGAGTGTTACTCTTGCAGAGTAACACGAACCTCCAAGCACTATAATGAAACCATGTACGAAATACCCGTACATGCCGACTCTCGGTGTGTTATACTAGCCCGATTGAGCCCCTCTCGGTGTGTTATACTAGCCCGATTGAGCATCCGGGTCGACCAGTACGATCGGATATGATCGCAGTCATCCAACTCCATAAGCATGATTGGATGACCCAGATCAATTCCATTACCCCCAAGCAGGTATGGGATACCCACTGCCGACCCCGCATGGTCGGCCATTGGCCTAGCTTGCCAAAAACGTTCATACCAAGCATTATGGACGGAAAACCCTAAATTAGGGTTTGCGGCATATTACATGTGTCGCAAAGAAGTCTCAACCATCCATCTTCGCAGGTATAGATGGAGGGTGTAGATGTAGACTCAAAGGGCCCAGAGCATGTCAACACGATCACCATGGGCCCGCCTACGTACTTGACCAATCGGTCAGGACCAACCATGTTTGGTCGTCCCAATTTGTACGCCCAAAGGGAGCATGGTCACACGGCTATGAAAGCCAAAATTAGGGTTTCAAGCCATCACGAGCGTCCATCTTCTCCTAAGCACGAATGGAGGGTCACAGATTAGATTAAGCAGTCCGGTCATACCAAAGATGACCACCGTGGGCCCGTCTATCCCCTCACTTGATCGGACAAGGCATATCATGCCGACCATCCCAAAACGCACGTCCAAACTTGCGTGGTCACACCTCCCAAACCGCAAACTAATCTCGACCGCTCAACTTCGCCGGACGATTTGAGTGGTTCGGATCACGTTTTCATGGGATAATCAGGAGTAGGCGTGAACACCAGCCTACTATCTTCACGTCAAACCAACCGCCAAGACCGACCAAGTTAGGTCGTCTTGGAACACGCGCCGGAAAAAAGCATGGTGCGCGGCTTTTTGTGGCATCAAATTCCTATTGCAAAATCGATCTCAACCACTCCTCTTTGCCGGGTCAAATTGAGTGGCCTAGATCGCACCTTCATGGGATAGTGAGATATGGACGTGTACACCGGCATGCTACCTACACGCACGCCCTGGCCGGTCCTCTCCGAAGTCCTTCCCATGCTTGGTTTCGACCAAACTGAAGAGTGATGCATGTTTCAAGTCATAAGCAAGTCTACACCTTCACAATCTCAACACCTTCTTCGCTTCCCTCCCTAAGATCAACCCCATCTCCTTCACTTTGTGACCGAAACAAGTCTCGGAACGGCCATTTCTTGGTTTAGGCCGGACTTGCACAGATTGATCTCTCGAATCTACAAGCACTCACCGCGCAAAGTGCATTTGTTTAAGGTTTAAATTCATTCCTCATCCACACCCCAAATTACCAAATTCTGCAGAGTAGTTTTCACCCATAAACAATTGGCGACCACAAGTGGGAGGTTGATCTCTCGGTTACAAAAATTGAATTCTCAATTCTTCGCCATCTCGCGATGTATCCTAACTCGGAGACCACAGGTGGTTCGATATCATGGGAAGTGTAGCTAGAATGCTTTGGAGGATGTCTTGGCAAATCAAGCCGGTATCGCTAGAAGACAGAGCGAGACATTCCGCCTTTTGAATGATATAACAACGCAATTACAAGAAGGGTCGGCAGCGTCTCGCTCAAACAAAGGTGCAAGAAACGTTGGATCCTTAGTCGAGTCACACCTTTACCAAAGTGGAGATGCGTAAAGAGCGCGTAATCACGGGGACTCGGGAGAGACGAACAACATGGTCCAGCCGACAACGAAGACTCGAGGCAACTCCACAGAGGAAAAGACTTGTCCGGGGTACCACAACGTCTACCGGATAAAAGAAATGGAGCCTGCAGCTTACGGATCCCTGCTGGAAGATTTATATCTAAAGACCCTTGTCGAAGATCGGAAGACTGTTCAATCCGCATCGACCTTTCAACTAAATGAAGAAATGGTTGAGGAAGGAGAGATCAATCAAGGAACACGTGAGTATAGAGGATGGGAACGTTCAATTAGATCACTCAAAGCAGGATATTAATACACCTCCCATCACCGCATCCAGAGCAGCCACAAATCCCGACATCTCATCAAGTGTAACACCTCTGGTAGTCACCAGAGCAACAACTTCCACTCCTTCATTAGGACGAGGAGCCGAGGTACGAGAGGAGGACCATCCCCCATTACCATTGCAGACTTGATGGAGAAGCAGGAAGTTCTTGCTAAGACTCAAACGGATATGGCCGCAACTCAGAAAGAGGTACTCACTTTTTTTAAGACATTAACTGATCGATTTCCACAAGAGCCGTGACAGCCCCTGGAGCAAAAAAGGAACGCATTCAACGCACCGGAGAAGGTACTTCAGCGGCGCGGACCTCCATGGACCTGATCAAAGAAGCGACATCAGATATGAGCGGTCCTGTCATGGAGACTCCTACACTGGGGACTGATCCTCACAACGATCCTCCTCAAGTCAATAGTTTCACTATAAACCAGAGGTCGGTGGATCGGGAAGCGGTTTCTCTAGTGGAAAGTTTATGCGAACTTTCACACCTCTCGAAGAATCAGCGCGCGGAGACGTTTTGCTGCAATCAACCAGAGGAAGGTCACGACCGTGCCCCTACATGTCACCGCACACATCAAGGATTCAGAGTTCAAGACGACCCTTATCTACACAGGAGCGTCTTCATTACTCTCAAGACTCTCAGGACATCCAAGGTTCTCCCATGCAAGGTCGTACGGAAGCCTACCACAATGACGGACTTCGAGGGAAACCAAACCAGCACATACGGGAGAAGCTCCGTGGAAAGAATCATACAAGTTCGTTGCGTCCCACTCCCCACGTGGGCGTCAATTCAGGAAGAAGACCGGCTTACATCATTGAGGGATAAAACCCACGATGCATCTTTGCTGACGAAGCATTCTTCTTCATCCCGTGAAGCCACGACCCACGAAGAGGGAACGAACTTTTGTGGCGAGTCGTGACCGAAAGGGAAAACGGTATACCGATACGCCATTATCAATTAGCGGGGAGACTGTTACCCGCCTCTCCACCCAATGGAATGCTACAACAAAGAACGAACCACAAGAACAAGTGTTAGATGCTCCACAACAAATGCAAGATGGCACCAACTCCACAACTTATGAGATTGAAATCGTTGGGGAATCTCCTAGGCCTATCTCCATCACTCAACCTTGAGTACGGATAAACGCACGAAGCTCATGGAACTTCTCAAAAAGTACCAAGACATATTCGCTTGGAGATATGAAGAAATGCCGGATTTAGATGAAAATTGGTCACCCATCATCTACATGTCACACCTGGATCCAAGTCGGTTAAACAGTTGTAGTTCGATCAAAGTGCCGCATAGACTTCGGATACTTGAACAAAGCTTCTCCAAAAATGATCCCCTTCTACCTAACATCGACATGTTAGTAGATGCAACCAATGACATGGCATGTTCTCCTCCATGGATGGATGTAGCGGCTACAACCAGATAAGGATGTACGAGCATGACACAAGTAAGATAGCTTTTCGAACTCCTCTCGGAAATTTTTATTATACCGTACTGCCATTTGGTTTAAAGAATACCGGTGCAACGTATCAATGCTCTATGACGGCAATCTTCCACTGGAGCCGATACCTCAAAGGAGCAAACCTCAAGAAGATAATGATGTCCACGCGTCATATCGAGCAAGATCCAAAGCGAGTCACTTTATCGACAATGGTACATGTCTATCATGCTATGTTGGAGAATCCGCGCTTTTGGTCATCCTCTGGAGCTGTTGAACGCTCATCTACAACAACATATGCCCTGATAGAAAGAACCAGGCCTGCCGGTAATGAAGAGCCTCATAATGTTTGTAGGCGCATATATCTCACCAACAGGCGATAAAACCTTCAGCCTTCTCTAAGCAGTTCCCTGAAGCAAGCAAGAGGAAAACCACCGAGATACAACATCCTGCGCGTCCGTCAACTCCAACTCCAAAGTACCACATGCACGACTCCCATGAAACAATGTCCAAGATATTCCATATCTCGGCTCGACAACAACCACTACGAACAAACCATGTAAACCACGCTTGGGGATCGAGGCTCAAGATGAAGTTCCTTCACCGTCATCAAGGAATTCTTCAACATGAGAGAGATGGTCAGTCAAGAAGCATGGAATTCGCAAGGGTAAATCGAATCAAGGGGAAACACTTCAACGCTCCCTCTAGCGTAAGCCGCTTCAATGGTCTATTCAAGAGCCGCCTCAACGCTCTCTCCGGGACCCACGTTCGCTTCAGAATCCCGCTTCAACACTCTCTCAAGGATCCACCTCAATGTTCGCACCAGAAGCCACTTTAACATCCTCTCGAGTCATTTCAACACTCAAGCTACATCAATAATCTGCGCTCTGGTCAAATTATCTTTGATGTACTCATTGCTCAACATACGTCTCATCCATCCTTCATGAGGACCCAAATGAGCATGAAAAACCCCGAAGTCGATAGGAGGAGGGTTATCCCGTGGTACGGATATTTTCAAGGGCGCGATGAACAACTCATCATCAATGTTCGGCATATCTTTGAAGCTTTCAACACCTCCCGACTTGGCACCAAAGATTATCCCCGTAAGACATCTCAACAGAGTTCTTTTCTTCATTCTACAATAAAAGACAGAGCAAGATTTGTATAAAAACGCGTGAGATGTGTAGTCACACACGACGTAACACACATTCACTTTGGAATACACAAGGATGGTATTGGGTCCAAACACCTGTTGATCAAGTCACAAGTCCGGTGTTGATCAAGTCTCAAGACCTAGATTGATCAAGTCACGTGTATCACTCAAGTTTCAAGTCCTGTTGATCGAGTCACAAGTCCTAGATTGCTCAAGCTTCAAGTCCGGTATTGCTCAAGCTTCAAGTCCGGGTATTGATCAAGTCACAAGTCCGGTATTGCTTAAGTTTCAAGACCGGTGTTGGTCAAGGGCACGAGGCTCGGTATAAAGGTGACATTCAATCAGTGCATACACGATATGGGACCCACGTTCAATCAAGCATATATGGCGGGACCATATTTATTTGCACAACACGGTTCTCTTATGTCATGGGAATCATGTTCACGAAATTCAAGACCACGTTCGATCAAACAGGCGCAGAGCCCCACAAACGAAGCAGCGCAATGTCCATCGATTAGGCACAACCCCACGATCGAGCGAAGCAGCGCAATAGCCCTCGACCTAATCGGGCATAACAAGGTCGATCTGGCAAGACCGACATTCAAATGGATCAAGCACGGAGTGGGCCCTCGACCGGCGGACATAGCAAGGTCGACCAAGCAGCAAGACCGACATCATACTAGGGAATGCTCTCCTAGATGCCTTTTAAACGTGACATACTCCAAGGACAGATGACCCGTCTCTCCCGGTAACATCTAACTTTGTCTCATAAAGTTTTATCTTTAACTGTCACCATCTTATGCCTACCCCACAATAGTGTAACCATTGTGTGCTAGGCAGGGGACTTAATGTTGATGGTGGGTTTTCATTTGAGGTTAAAATTGTAAAAACCAGAAAAAATTATGCGCTGACATCTTGTAAAAGATAAAGCCATTGATAAGTGTTGGATACTCCTCACTTAATTCACCAAGAATGGAGCATGTGGCAACAATCCCATTCTCGTGAATACATGAAATTCCTCCAGGTTGGAGCATGTGGCAACAATCCCATCCTGTGAATTTCTAATCAGCCTTGTATTTCCAGTACTCATTATCAGTGTGGCATGACGACTGAGTGTTACTCTTACAGAGTAACACGAACCTCCAAGCACTATAATGAAACCATGTACGGAATACCCGTACAGGCTGACTCTCGGTGTGTTATACTAGCCCGATTGAGCCCCTCTCGGTGTGTTATACTAGCCCGATTGAGCATCCGGACTGACCGTATCAGTCCGGATATGATCGCAGATCATCCAACTCCATAAGCATGATTGGATGACCCGGATCAATTCCATTACCCCCAAGCGGTATGGGATACCCACCGCCGACCCCGCATGGTCGGCCATTGGCCTAGCTTGCCAAAAACGTTCATACCAAGCATTATGGACGGAAAACCCTAAATTAGGGTTTGCGGCATATTACATGTGTCGCAAAGCGAGCCTCAACCATCCATCTTCGCAGTATAGATGGAGGGTGTAGATGTAGACTCAAAGGGCCCAGAGCATGTCAACACGATCACCGTGGGCCCGCCTACGTACTTGACCAATCGGTCAGGACCAACCATGGTTGGTCGTCCCAATTCGTACGCCCAAAGGGAGCATGGTCACACGGCTATGAAAGCCAAAATTAGGGTTTCAAGACATCACGAGCGTCCATCTTCTCCGGCACGAATGAAGGGTCACATGTTAGATTAAGCAGTCCTGGTCATACCAAAGATGACCACCGTGGGCCCGTCTATCCCTCACTTGATCGGCCAAGGCATATCATGCCTGACCATCCCAAAACGCACGTCCAAACTTGCGTGGTCACACCTCCCAAACCGCAAACTAATCTCGACCGCTCAACTTCGCCGGACGATTTGAGTGGTGCAGATCACGTTTTCATGGGATAATCAGGTGTAGGCGCGAACACCAGCCTACCATCTTCACGTCAAACCAACCGGCCAAGACCGGCCAAGTTAGGTCGTCCTGGAACACGCGCCGGAAAAAAGCATGGTGCGCGGCTTTTTGCGGCATCAAATTCTCATTGCAAAATCGATCTCAACCACTCCTCTTTGCCGGTCAAATTGAGTGGCCTAGATCGCACCTTCATGGGATAGTGAGATATGGACGTGTACACCGGCATGCTACCTACACGCACGCCCGGTCGGTCCTCTCCGAAATCCTTCCCATGCTTGGTTTCGACCAAACTGAAGAGTGATGCCTGCGCACCTCTTCAAAACCCTAATTTCATTAACGGTCGCAGATGAGTGTCTCAAAGATCATCTCATCCGTCCAACTTCACCAGCCTGGTTATACAACCCTGGTCAGGAGTTAATTGGTTAGTGAGGTGTCATTACCCATCACTTTACCACACCACGCAAGCACTCGCATAAAATACACACGATACTTCACAAGTATCGACTTCCTGAATAACGTAGTTATTCAATTCAGAATTACATGCTATCTTTCGTGGATCCACGATCCACACATTCCAGACATCAATCATGTCACAAACTGGGGGATACATACTAGGGTATTGGTCTGGCGGTTTACAGCGTGCAACACGCCATCACAAGAACGTGTTAGGAAGTCATGGACGGTTAGAGATGAACAGGAGAAGTGGGCAAGGCTGGTCGTGTATCACCAACGCACAACTCCACTACTCCATCACTCCACTTCATCCACTTCCCACGAGAGACGTGAATAAGACTCAATGACTTGTATAAATAGGTTCTCCGCCCTATTTCCAAACAACGGGAGAAAAACAGAGAAAAACAACAAGAAAACACCTAGAGCCTGCTTACACCAATCGTAAGCTTGTTCACTTTCCTGTTGCAAGTCATAAGCAAGTATACACCTTCACAATCTCAACACCTTCTTCGCTTCCCTCCCTAAGATCAACCCCATCTCCTTCACTTTGTGACCGAAACAAGTCTGGAACGGCCATTTCTTGGTTTAGGCCGGACTTGCACTGATTGATCTCTCGAATCTACAAGCACTCACCGCAGTGCATTTGTTTAAGGTTTAAATTCATTCCTCATCCACACCCCAAATTACCAAATTCTGCAGGAGTAGTTTTCACCCATAAACAGGGTTTTACATCGTATTTTTTTTTTCCGCATGATGATAAAAATAAGCTTATTCGATTGCTCAAATTAAAATTAGGTCCACGGGCCACGGCGTAAGGTTAAATCTTTTGTGAGTCATTTTTTGGATATATATATATATATAGGTTACTCATTGTTCCATTTATACAATGAGTATAATGAAAATCATTAGTTGTATTTTGTTAGTCTCCCGTTTATACAATGAGTACAATGAAAATTATTTTTATTATTTTTAAAAATAATAATTGTTTGTATTTTGCAGGTTGTTAAAAGATGACTATTTTTTTTTTTTTTTTAAGATATGGGTCAAAGATTATTTATTTTAAAATTTCAATGGTTGTAACATTTATTTTTTCAGTTTATTTTCTTAATAGTGCATTTATTTTGTCCGTTTATTAAGAGGGTTATTAATATCTCCATAATGGAAGAAGGTTACAAACACCACAGCCGCTAGATGTCTTTGGCTGGGATGAGACTGGGATGGTCGGATCACTTGCTTGTCTCTCAAAATGTTATCCGTCCGTCCAAAGCTGAAAAACCTATGCTGTTTTGTATTATAGATAGGTGAGTGAGATGATAAAGGCCCAACAACTACTTTTTTTTTTAAAAAAAAATAGTCGTTGAGTGAGTAATAACGGGGTAGAAATCAAAATTAGTCTTTGGGTCAATGTGAAAATCACCAGTTAATGATGTTAGGGTTTTGAACCAAAAATTCGGCAACCTGGAAAATTTAACGACCTAATGTTCGGTTACCTGGTAAATTTTTTCAGGTTGCCGAACTGTACTACAAAAACAGACTTTTTAGCAAAATTAAAGTTCGGCACCCTGTTAAATTTGAGCAGGTTACCGAACATTATGTTCGGTTATGTCGCATATTTCGAAGGATGCCGAATTACGGTTCGACATCCTTCGAAATCCTACTTTCTAACCGACCTATTATCTGTCAACTTAAGAAATACTAACATTAATCCAATAATTAATACCACACTTCAAAAAACATAGTATTTGATTGATAAGCATACTTAATTCCATTACATGTGTCATTTAATCATCCTCAAGAACAACTTGACTTTCATATACAATTTCGTCCGAATTCTTCAAAGCTTTCCACATCTCCATGTTATGCTCATACATAATACACTAACCCAACATTATATCGGGGTTAAATGCAGGCCAATAACAGGTTCCGGATATTGGAGGCAATGGACAATCGGGTTCTAACCGGAGGCCTATAAAGTGGTTGTTGTTAATCAATGCCATCACACATCTCCTTCGTTTGAGTTGCTCGACACATACGGTTGTTTTTGGGGTGAATGTGAAACTAACATATTTTGAGAAATAATGCACCACACAATTGAATGCCTCGGCACTTAAGTGTCCACATATCGGCATGCTCATCCAATAATCCATTGTGATCGTATAGCTCCCATGAAGACGACGTTGATACCTAATAAATTCCTCGTTGAGACTACCCTCCCCATCGCACAACATTGTCTTGTAAAAGGTCGTATTCTCCTTTAGTTTCGACAACAACCTTTGCCTTACATGAGTGATTTCACACCCACTATATCGCTTGGCACTTTCGGTGAAAGGCCCTAGTTGTTGTACGACAACATGAAAACCACAATTACCATCCGGAGGAACGTCGTCGGTGGATATAACGTATTCTCTAATATATAGAGGTATCTCATTCAAATAGTCTTTATTTGGAGCCTCAATCTTCAAGTCTAGGGAAGATGGTTGGATGGGGCACATTGGAGCATTAAGCTTCACGTCTCCGGAAGATGATTGGCTTGATTGTGATGGACACATCGGACCTTTTTTCTTCAAATCTCGCTCAATTGTTTCGCCTTTTTTCTCAATACTCCTACCCTATTTTTTAGCTTGCTCCAAGTACATTTCCGCGGTATACTCATGGGCCGAAGGATCTCTAGTATTTTCGGTTTGATCACTTTTCTTCTTACGTAACACCTTTGCATATTCTCTTAGTTGTTTTTTAGTTTCTTTTTTGCTTGGCCTACCTTTGCGTTTTCCTTTTCCCGGTTCATAAACATTCTCCGAAGTTTTTGGATATATGATTGTCCTCATGTCATCCAAAAAGATTTGTTTTTGAAGCTTGTTCATGCCCCGATACATCTCTAGTACGGTTCTACCCATTTCGTTATCACCAAACTCTTCTCCGGCTTCTTCTCCCTTTGGAGGAGGGATGAAACTAAGATTCTTCCAAAATGGATCAATGTTGCGTAAAGGGATTACGCCGTGCTCGTAGTTGATTATCATATGGCGACAAGGGAGTCCCATAGACTTCTTCATGTTACAAACACATACCTCATCCCCCTTGGTTTCCCACTTATCAATCAACTCGATTTCTATAATCAACAACTTCATACATTGCCGAGATACGTTGTAATGGATTCCCTTGAACAATGGGTGATCGGCATATTTTACGGTCATTTTGAATATACGGCTTTTTTGGAACTTCTCTTTAATTCTATCAAAGTCGCGCTTGAAGTAATTTTCCATAGCATTCCACACGGTTATGAAATTATCAACACATTCAAAGAGATTCTTCTTCAACCGATGGTGAGCGACTCTACCAAACTTGTCGCTTGATTTCCCAAGTGTTTATATTGGTTGGTATAGGCATAAACAAACCTCTCTTTGTGCGGTTCCAACCATTGGCGAAGAACATACGATACAACATCGGGGTAATCGGGAGTATCCCAATGGGCGATAAACTCCGCAAGATTTATATAATACTCTTCCTCGGTAAGAGACCAACACAATGAATCCCATTCGCCGTTGAAAGCAACCCATTTAGCGTAATTTAGTTCGAATTGTTTTTCAACTTCCTCTTTTGTATCCACTCGTTCATGTTCCGGTAGATTCTTAATCTCTTCATATCCTTTTTTCTTGGGTGGACAAATTATTGGCTTGCACCTATTTATCAAATTACACCATATATGGAACGTACAAAGCATGTTGTGTGCTAATGGGAACACTACCTCTATTGCATTCATCAATGCGACTTCATTGTTGGTGACTATAACCCCGGGAATATCATCACCTCGGAAGATTGCCTTAACTTGTTGTAGTGCCCAAATGTAACTAGGTTCTTGCCCGTCCCCTAAGAAACAAAACGCTACGGTAAACGGTGACTTCGTCGAAGTACGCACAACAATATTCAACAATGGCATCTCGTACTTGTTCGTCTTATAAGTGCAATCCATTATTAGAACTTCATGAAAGCATTGAGCCAATTGAACACTCGTCGGATGCGCAATGAAGAGTTGTGTTATCTCCCCGTCCGAATCCACATCCTTTTGAACCGCGTAGTCTTTCTCTTTGGTCAAACAAAAAAAACAATTGTTGCATCACTTGTATATCTCTCCATTCCTTCTTTCTAATTGTCTCAATTGCATTGTAAATGGTGGACAAAGATGAGTGGTTATCCTTGTTATCCTCCTTTAGTATTTGGAGCATTTGAAGCGGTGAAATACCCATTGTCCTCATTTTAGCTACCTTGTCCATCTCTTGAGGAGTTAGCTTTGCCGCCATGAAATGTCCTTCAAGATGCTTCAGACGAGGGTGGTTATGACGACCTCCCATAAACCCGTGGAGAACCCATCCATTCAAATCTTGGTTGTAATGAAATGCTAGCTTGAATGGGCATTTAATATTCTTTGAGAAAGTTTTGTTCTTCATTTTTGTCTTTCCTACATAAACACAACCCTTCCTCTTGTGGCTTTTCTCGGGATCACCACTTCTCTCACAAACCATTTCAAAGCGATTTTTGCATTCTCTCACATTCAATACTAATACGCACATGTCTTTTTGTGCATGTTGTCTAGCCCAACTCTTTGCTTCTAACGGATCTTTGAATACCAACTCATTCATGTAGTGATGGTATGTGTCATCGTACAAAATATCAACTGGGAGGTTAATTTTCTATTGGTTCTATTGGATTATATGCAACCTACTAGTAATAGCACAACGTCAATACCAACCAAAAATAAGAAACACTTAATTTTCGGCAATGTAAAAAAAAAAAAATCGACCCTGCCGAACAGAGAGTTCGGTTATGTAGTCTTGAGAAAAATTTTGCGATCTTGCCAAACTTGTTCTTTGGATTTTCTATGGTATAGTTCGGCAATATAATTAGTATATACGACTTAACCGAACTACAAAGTTTGGTTATCTATTCTATGAAAGTAATTTGCGATCATGCTGAACTTAAAGTTCGGCAACAAAAATACGAAACTCGACTAAACCGAACTATTAACTGTATACTCTTGTTTATGGGTGAAAACCTTTTCTGCTGATTTTGGTAATTTCGGGTGTGTGGATGAGAAACGAATCTAAACCCTAAACAATGCACTACACGGGAATACTTTTGATTCGAGAGATCAATCTGTACAATCCTGGCCTAAACCAAGAAATGGCCGTTCCAGGCTTGCTTCGGTCACAAAATGAAGGATAAGGGTTGGTCTTAGGGAGGGAAGCGAAGAGAGTGTTGAGACCAGAATCGTTGATTCTGATGGCGTGGTTGTTTATGACTTGTATCTGAAAGTAGAACTGGATAGAAGGATGGAAAGCTACCAGGTGATTTCTAGATACTGTGTTGTTGCCGACCAAAAAACTTGTTTTTGTGGTAAATAGGTGAAACCTATTTATACAAGTCATATTGAAACGTACCATGATCTCGTAGGAAATTGAAACGATTGAGTGGTGGAAGAATTGAGTAACGTGTAACCGTCAGCATTATGCTTTCATGATGAAGGAAGTGAATTAGTTCACACCGTTACTTTCATCACCACTGATTGTCCCACTTCATGACACTTTCTTATAACGGGCGTATTGCACGCCGCACGCTGTAAACCGCCAGACCAATACCCTGATGAGTATCCCCCAGTTTGTGACATGTTTGATGTCTCGAGTGTTTTCGTGGAAAACGTGTAGAAGGTTGCTATGTGTGGCAAGTCAAAGTCAAGAGACTTGCCACAGGAAAATAACATGTGATGCTATTAGGCTTGCCTTGGACGGCCGCCTGAAACTTGCCACAAGTTCGTCAGTTTGGTGGCGAACTTGAATGGCTGAGATTGCATCTCATGAAGAAGGGTAGCCATTGATTATGGCTACCTTCTGTTGGCGCCTGGTAATGTCACAGTGGTGTTTTTGGCTTATGCCAGTGGCATTACAGTATGAATGGCATACCTCGTGCATGCCAGTGGCACGGTGGTGTAAGTGGCGCCTTGCGTAGCTATGGTCACTAGCTGGTTTCCTGGAACTTGCCGCAAGTCCGTCAGTTCAGTGGCGAACTTGGATGGCTGAGATTGCATCTCATGAGGAAAGGTAGCCGTTGATTATGGCCATATCTTTGTTGTGTAGCAAAGTGGCGCCATTAGCATAGTGGCGCTTGGCGTAACCGTGGCATAGTGGCATGCTAGCGGCGTAGCCGTGGCAGCTGTTTTGGCATATTGGTGTTAGACCCAAATATGGCTATGGCAACATTGGCCCTGTTTCCACATCGATCCCAATGCTCTAGGAAACGTTTATTTGGCTTGGTTGGCGTAGCGATTTTGCCCAAATTAGGGTTTGGCATGTCGAAACCCTAATTAGTGCGTGTGGTATGGCTGCAGCACGGTGGCGTTGTGGCATGGCCAAAGCTAGGACTTGACTGCGTAGCCAAAGTTAGGGCTTGACGGTGTGGCCGAGGCTAGGATTTGGCGCCGTGACCAAAGTTAGGGCTTGGCGGCATGGCCAAGGCTAGGATTTGGCGCCGTGGCCAAGGCTAGGATTTGGCGCCGTGGCCAAAATTAGGGCTTGTCGGCATGTTACTGCGGCAGAGCGGCATGTTGGCATGCCGATTAAGATGTTGTTGTGGCAGGGCGCGTTTGGCTTGCCAGTTAGTATGGTGGCGCGGCAGGGTGCGTTTTGCCTTTAATGTATGGTGGCGGGTTTAGAGCGACTTGATTGGTCAAGAAAAGGGGCCGGCCAAACATGAGGCGCGGCCGCACCTCTAGTGCTCGTGGCGCATTTAAAGTGACCTAATTGGTAGGTAGGAAGGAGAGGGGCCGGCCAAGCATGGGCGTGGCTACACTTCCGGTGTGAGTGTGGCAGCTTTAGAGCGACTTGATTGGTCGATGGAAAAAGGGGACGACAAGTATGGGCGTGGCTACACTTCTGGTGTGAGTGTGGAAGCTTTAGAGCGACCTGATTGGTCGATGGAAAAAGGGGCCGGCAAGTATGGGCCCATCCACAACTTATGTGCACGTGGCGAGTTTAAGGCGACCTGATTGGTTGAGGGAAATATGGCCGGTTTAGGATTGGGCGTGGCCAATGGCAAATGGCGCCGGCTGGCCTAAGGCATAGCCACGCCTCCCTTTCTGCTGCTCCTATCCTGCGGCTCCCTGTTTTCTGATTCTGGGCAAGATTTTGTGTCTACTAATCCATGGCGGATTAATTACCTAGTTTGCCTAGGCTTAAATTTCGACAAACAAGGTCTGATATACTGCGCAAGGCGCAAAACCCTAACTTTTGCAAGTTAGCCAGGGTAATCGATTGAATTCTATGTGTTGACACAGAGTTCTTTTAAGTTCATTACCAGAGAGCATCATGCTTTCTGATTGAATACTTTATGCAAAGACCTTATCCTTGATATTTGGAAATTCGTGCTACTCTGCTGCGAGTGAACACAAATTGTCATGCCATATCAACATTAAGGGTTCAGCCGGGGAACATAGCATAGAAAGCATTCAACGAAACTTGTATTAAGTGAATATAGGCAAGGCGCCGAAATTTACAGAACATCTGGGATGGTTGCTACATGCGCCAGTCTGGATAAATTTCATGTAAATATATTGAACGGCTCAATAACTATGCCAGTGGAGAGGTTAGCACTCACGGCTCCGTTTACTTAAAGAGTGACGTCACATCAGATGTAAGGTTTTACAATTTTAACTCTAAGCTAAAAACCACTATCAACAACTCTATAAAAATAGTTCGGCAACGTTTTCTGGAAACTAGAAATCGAACTCTAAAAAACCTCCATTAAAACAGAGTTCGGTTACAAGCGTCTGCTGAAATAAGTAACCGAACAGCACATACAGAAAAGTTCGGTTACCTTTTCTGCAGAATAGCTAACCGAACTACTTTGACCTAGCCAAAATTTGTTCCTGAAATTTTCAGTTTGGCCAATTTTTTGCACAATTCAAGCTACATTAACTAAATTTGAACCATGCCTGAGTACAGAGTACCCATAAATTCATCTTCTGGTTGTGGCTAATATAATCCATCTTTTGGGTCGTTAGCTTGAGTTTGGAGTAAAAAGCTTTCATCATCTAACAAATAACTCATATCCGGATCGTTAGAAGTATTGACAAATATATTAGGAGATGAAGGGGGCTCTGATTCTGAGGAGGAGGTATCATCACAAGAATCACTCATATCATAATTACCAAACTCAAAATAAGATTTTTTGGGTTCTTCCCTCATTTCCTTCATCTTTTTTTTTCTTCTTCTTCTTCTCTCTCAATAATTCCGATTCTAACAAAACTATCATATTAATAATTCACTAATCACTAACTAATCAGCAATTAATCAATACACTAACATTAACTAATCATTACACTAACTAATTTAATTACCAAGGGCAAGTTTGGTATTAAAAAAAATTAGATAAGGGGTGACTCAAAATTACTTCAAATATCCACCCGAAAAATGGAACAATGGGTAAGCATTGTTGCATTGGACGGTTTTTGACTCATCTGCATCCAATCCAATACACGATAAATTTCAAGTTTGCCATCCACATTTAGTCCAGCTTCCAACGAACTTGCGTTAAATGATTGTGTGCATACACGAGTTGAATATGGATAATCCAACGGATCCTTTTTATAGTTAATATTGTAAATAGAGAGACAAAACTACTGGGAAAAAAAAATTCAATAAAGCTTACACATACATATAACAAGTGCCATGGAAAAAGCCAGGAAAAAAAAAAGAGACACTAAGTCCTTCCTTACACAACAAGCACCACCTTTCCTATATACAAAAGTTCTTTGTAATACGTAACCTTTCTGAAAAAACAAGTCGTTACAACCAGCATCATCTTTACCAAATAGATCCTTAAAGTAACAGGTGTAGGTGTCTGATGGATTTTCATGGCAGCATCTGCACCCAATCCAAAATTTGTTGGATCCTACAAACTGCATCGCGTATTGTCTGTTAATATACGTGTCTGAAATCCATCCACGCAATAAAAAGAACAAATGGGTTGATGGTGGATTTTTGATGAAGGTCATATTCATAAAATGACATCGGTAATTATGTACCTCTGATCGGTATCGGAAGCATACGAAATTTATATCTTCACAAGGGGTGAATTGCAGTTCTATAATATCATGACGGTAATAATATATGACGGTGGTATTAGGGTTTCTGAGACAAAACTTTCAACATTCCATATATTTCATTATTAAAGCTGAAAGACTCAGCACATTTGTTGAATTCAGAATTCATCTCTGGTGTCTGAATTAACCCAGAATAATATATGATGCTGATCACATCAGATCTAAATGCTCACATATTGCATGTCAGTATAGAGCAACGAATTAATTAAATCTAGTCGCAATATTCATCGGATTGAATTCCTAGAAATTATACACTAATTAAACCATAAATATTCAGCTACTTGGGATCCATGGCTTTTCTCGGTCGAATTCCATGGAAAATAACGAATATTTACCTTTCCGGCATTTGGGGCACCCCGAGTAAGCCCCGAGTGAAAGGCATGGTTGTATTTAGAAATAATGCTCAAACAAGCATCCAAATACATGGAAGAACAAGGATATGGAAGTCGGATTAAATAAGGAAAAGTAAGAATAATAAAATAATAATCAAAAAGATTTTTGGCGAGACCGCAACCATGGCCGGTCCCCCCTTTTTTTTTATTTTCTTTGTTATTTTATTATTATTATTAAGGTTTTTCTCTTCTAAGGAATCGACTTTGGATCAAAACTCCTGAAACTTCCACATCTCTCCATGAATCATGTGGTTAGCAAAGAAAGTGGTCCCGCAACCACCACTACTTGTCTTTCTACCATCATGAGAAATATTAAATAATATTATTTTAATATTTTTAATATATAGTGGCCATTCCACCATTATTAAGAGTTTCAATCAAACTCAAATTCTTCATATAAGGATGAAACAATGCTCCATGGACCATCAAAAAATACCAAAATTCTCAGGATTGGTCCGCGAAGAGCATGGCGACATGGGCACGCCACCATGATCGGTCATGGTCTGCCCTTTGGCTTGCAAAATCTGGTCTCACCTCTCTTGATGATTTTTGACCTAATTAATCATCTAGGGTCCATATTTGGTTCAAACTCCTTCCTGCAACTGGGAATGATGATCCACTCACCATCAGATGGTCCCACGACCACCAAGGGACGGCTTTACACCTCTTGGTCGGTCCCCCCTCTCTCCATGACTAGGTTCTACAACCTATTGCTCAGTCAAGCTAGATTTAATAATGATTAAACAACAATTAATCATCCTTTCACCAACTGCTCTGCAAAGGAGTTTGGTAAATGCTCGGTCTAACATCCAAATACTATATGGTCGGTCCATCACTCATAGAGGCGGTCCCTCTTGAGTCTATTGGTTGATTCTCAGTTGATCATCCATTGATCACAATTAGGCTTTTGAACTGAATGCTCTGTCTAGCATAATTCTGAACATGTTCAAACACCAATATTTTAATATTGATCCAGGAATCAATATTTTAATTAATTAAATAAATAATATTCGATTAATATTTTTAATTAATATTCTATTTGGTCTTGCTACCAATTATTCATGGATCTAGCAATATTTGCTTTAACTAATAACACTTGCTCTAACCATCAGTGTTACATCTGTCAAGCACCCTAATTGCTTCAGCTAGCAATGGGTCACGACCTCAGAACCGCCATTTCTGGCAATATGGATTCAACTATCAATATTTAATTGCTCAGAACAATATTCCTCATATTGATTCGGTTATCAATATTTGAGTTGCAATATTTCTTATGTTGATTCAGCTGTCAACATTTAAGAATTCAATACTGATCTAGCTATTGGTATTTTATTGGTTCATCAACCAACATTTGGTTTGTCTGTCAACCATTATTTTAATATTATAATTTCTGGCAATATTGATTCAACTATCAATATTTAATTGCTCAGAGCAATATTCCTCATATTGATTCGGTTATCAATATTTGAGTTGCAATATTTCTTATGTTGATTCAGCTGTCAACATTTAAGAATTTAATACTGATCTAGCTATTAATATTTTATTGGTTCATCAACCAACATTTGGTTTGTCTGACAACCATTATTTTAATATTATAATTTCTCCTCGTCATTCGTCTAACTCGTGACACATGGATTGAGAAAGGTCTTTTATGATCATTCAGCAATGATTATTTTCACAAGTGCTCAGTGCACCAACATAATGGTTTATGATCGATCCAGCAATCTCATAAAACCATCACTAAGTCATTCGACTATCACTATTGCTTCAACTAGCATAATGATACGCCACGGTCATCATCAGTGACCTAGTTCAACATTCATGCTCTGCAGAGCATGTTACTGTTTTACATTCCATGCTTCATCCAACACAATCTTGAACTTCGTATGTTCAGTTGATAAGACTCATAGTCTTAGGTCAAAGATTGACCACTCACACATGAGACATCAATTCACGTCACATAGGGGATATTACTAGGGTTTTAGTCTGGCGGCCTACAACATGTGCGATGTGAGGCACATCCACGATGAGAGTTGTGGTAAGTCGTGCTGATAGTTAAGTAGTAAATGGAATAGTGGATGGTCGATCAACCTAGCATAACGTGCAAAGTGGAAATGGTTTTTACATGATCTCCCACTTTCCCATTCTTCCACTACCTTCAACTGTCACCACTTACAGGAGATTGATATGATGCTATAAATAGGTTTCTGAACCTATGAACAATGAATGACAACTAAGGCTCATCACTGTCAAGTTATCAAACACTTTCAAAAGATTTCTCTCGTATGCACATAGAATCATCTTCACAGCAGTTCAATACATCACCTACAGATCAATCTCCATTGATCTCCATATAATCTCAGCTTCCCTCCCTACAGACCGAACCTTCTTCTCCTTTTGTGACCTAATTAAACCTGGAATGGCCATTGTCTTGGTTTAGGCCAGGGTCCTACAGATTAGTCTCTCGAACTCAAAGGTTCGGACGATTTGAAGAGGATGAATTAAGGAATGTTAACCAACCTACTATCTCCCTGGACCCTCATAGTAGTGACCACTATGGTATAACTATCAAAATATGTACCCTACAGGATCCAGAAACCCTGAACTATTTTACTGCTCTTACTGCTCTGGATTTTGTAGGAAACATCATTGGGGCTAGAGGATATCCAGGATACTTTGGAGATGGAGGAGAAACAGGGGGAGCTGATCTAGCTTTCACATGGGCTCAAGACTGGAAGCACACCAATTTAAAAATTCAAGCTGAGTCTATAGATATCTTAGTTAGTTTCAACACTCTATACCACACTGCAGTGCATGGTCGTTTCCACCTCAACTATCATGAAAGGATTAGGCGGCAGGAACACTATGGAACAAATTCAAGACTCAACTTTATTTCGTATGTTTTAGCTGGTCTTAAAGTTATTCATAGACTACAAAACTTAGACTCCTTTAATTTGGCTTTGTTATGTAAGAACTCAATTAGAAGGGGTGGTGGATCTTTGGCCACTAATTCCCCTGTGTACTCCTCTTAGATCTTTTTCTAAAGCCTAAGTTTTTCTATATATATTAAAAAAAAAAAGGTTGAGTTCGAGAATTTTCTTAGAAAAATATCTAGTTAAACTTAAGTTTTTTTTTATTTTCAAACAACTTACTTGAACCCAACTTATTGATGAGTTTGGCAAATTAAATAAATATCGATCCCATCAATAAAAGAAGTGGATTTTATCAATATACCATCCCTTTTATATCCTCGTTACAAAAATACCATCACCTTTTGAAAAATTTCTAAAATACCATTTTTGACCATTTCCGCCCACTCTTTTACTAACGTTTGTTAAGTGACAACTATCACTTTCTCACCGAGTTAAACTGAGTTAACAGATCAGACTCAGTGCTAGTTATATCGGTTGAACTATTTCCGGACCGTAAGTGAAATGCTAATTGAAACCCTAATAGATACTTTATACAAAATTGAACCCACATTATTTATCACCCATGGGGATACTATAATCCTACATAATATCATCAAATTAGAGAACAACACACCAAAATTTTGCAGATTTCCAAAACCTAAATTTTCTAATCGCAACAAATAGCCTTGTAAAATTGAACTGTTCAAAATAAAAGTTAATGAATATCAAACGAAAACGAACAGAAAATATAGCGACGGAGATGTGATCATAAATATAAGGAGCAATATCTGGACCACCATGACCATAATAATTTATCATTCTGATCCCTTTTACCATGATATATGGTAATGTATTCTTTACCTATCTTTTAATTCTTCGATTCGACCATCCCTAATTAAAATTGTAGCAATAATATCCTTCAATTGGGTTTTCATAGAGTTGATTTTTAAGGTTTCTATATGGTTTCAATGCATAACGATAAAAATCAAGACTAAAGATGTACTACAATATATTGAACTCCATTTCACATTTCTTCTTGATAAATTGATCCCACAAGTTTCTAAAGATGTACTACAATATATTGAACTCCATTTCACACTTCTTCACAATATATTGAACTCCATGATATATGGTTTCTGCTTGTAAACTCAGATGGACATGAGTCTTGATCGTCGTTAGGTCTAGGTAACAGTAACATATTTGAAAGAAGTTAGTATGTGTTCCTCCAATTCACATTTCTTCTTGATAAATTGACCTTGGTTGACAAGATTTTGACCAGATCAGTGGGCTTTGATAGAATTCCTAACTATGATGGTATATTAGAAAAGTTTAAAAAAGTGATGGTATTTTAAAGGATACAAAAGTGATGGTATATTGAAGTAATTTCCATAAAAGAATAAGGCTCGGCTAGGTATTTAATGGGGTATTGTTAGATCAATTTTCGATTGAGCCCACATGTTTTGCTATCTCAAGCTTATTGTCAATGTTAAATGAACATACCTATATCATGATTTCTACTCTACTAAGTCGAGTCTCGGACTAGGTTAGAATTTGGTAGTTGAGTATCATACATCACCCTCGAAGACTGAAGATCGACGAAGACATTTGAAGAACTTCATCAACAAGGTATGTGAAGACTAAACCATTATATTTTACTCCTTATATTATCATTCTATGTTATGATACTATGTCGTATGACTTCTAGTAGATTTATTGCAAAGAAGAATTTTCGAGTTAAGCTTGTATTGTTAAACATCTCGAAATATGATTTAAGAATTAATTTGTGGATCATTTGAAAATTTCTCAAGAAATGATTTCATCATTTGGGAATGTTTCAAACATCAAAAAAGATAAAGACAGAACTTCGGTTATTTTATCTCAGGGTAAGTTGGCGAACCATCTCGTAAACCATAGATATCTGAGTTTCTAAAATACAGGAAGGTTGTCGAACCCGTTTGCAAACCGCAAGTTTAGAACGGGACTGTTCATGAACCCGGTTAGAATCGTGGTGATCTGAATTTTTTTGTTTGTTAGAAAAAGGATAACAATTGGCAAACCAGGATCACGAACCGTGTCCATCTGAGTTTACGAGCAGAGTATGGTTGGGCGAACCCGGTGTGGATGGGGAAAAAATGGTTTGCTGGTTTTTTGGGGAAATGAAGAGACAATCGTGTCGAGACTCCTCGAATCGAGCAAACTGCTCAACCTCACACAGATGCACTAGAAAGAGAGTGCTTAGATTCGAGAGATCAATCTGTAGGACTCCGGCCTAAACCAAGTCAATGGTCGTTCCAGAGTCAATTCGGCCGCAAATAGGGAGATGGGTTGATCTGTAGGAGGGAAGCTGAGAATTATGTGGAATCAATGATGATCAGGGATTGTGGATGTGTTGAAGGTTTATGCAATGATTGGTGAACTGTTGAGTTCGAATAAGTTATGATAGATTGATGAATTCTTGAGAGTAGTTACTCGAGAAATTTTGTGTGGACGATTGCTGATAGCTAGTGATCATTCCTTGTCCTCAATCATGGATTCAGAGACTTATTTATATTATCAGAGTTGTGAACACCTTGATCCCTGTAAGTGTGACGGTTTCATGAGTGGAAGAGTGGGCAAGTGGAAGATCATGGTAAAGTCAGTTCCATGTCGTGTGGAGACTTGACGGATCGTGCACCCACTACTTTGCTAACTCCTTCAACCGTTTACACAACTTACGCATATTTCTCGTCTTGGATGAAATCCACGTGCTGTAGGCCGCCAGACCAAAACCCTAGTTGTTATCCCCCAATTTGACGTGATTGATGTCTCACGAATCGTGGAGTCTGCATGAAAGACGTGTATTTAGTTTTTCAGTTGTTGACTGATTAGACAATGAGTCTAGGTTTTGTTGAATCGAGCATGTTTGACAAATGCTCAGCGATTCATGAATGTTAATGTTTCTCGTCTGAGCAAATATTGTAAATCCGACGAGTTGTTGAATATTGATGAGTTACTGAATATATGAGGATTATTCGAGCAACTGAGCAAGTATTGCTCGATTCGACGAAATACTGATAAATTACTGAATATTGATAGTTGGATCAATATTCGAGCAACTGAGCAAGTATTGCTCAATTCGACGAATTACTGAATATCGAGAATTTGACGTACAATTGAGCAAGTATCGCTCAATTCGGCAAATTACTGAATGTTGATAATTTGTCGTGCAATTGAGCAAGTATTGCTCAATTCAACAAATTACTGATAAATTACCAAATATTGATAGCTGGATCAATATTTGAGCAACTGAGTAAGTATTGATCGATTCGTGACCCAATAAAATATTAAAATATTAGTAAGCTACCAAATATTATATGATTAATTCAGATGTTGGTTGCTGAATCCATCATAAATTCATTAGTGTTTGAATCGTGCTCAGAGTGATGATTCGTGGAGCATTTATTCAAAACCCTAATTTCATATCATAGTTGATGAATCGCTGAAAATAGGTCATGAGTGATAGAGGGACCGACCATATGATGGGCATCCATGTGGTGCCCGATGCTCGAGTGAGCATGCACCAGGGTTCTCAGTTTGAGGATTGGTGAAAGAATGATGATTAAATGTTGGTTTCATCATTTATCAAATATTGTCAAGGGTTCAAAGATTAGGTGATAAAACCTAGGTATTAAAGATGGGGACCGACCAAGAGAGCATGGGACCGGCTCTTGGTGTCACGTGACCAGTTGTTGTCCATTTGAGCAATCCCCAGGTTGGTTGGAGATAGTTTGGGCCCAATATGAGCAATTGAGCAAATTAGGTCAGAATTATGAAAACGTGTGGGACCGGCTTTGTGCAAGCCCTAAGGATGACCCTGGTCAGTCATGAAGGCATGCACGTGTTGTCGTGGTTCCCGTGTCTCCGTACTGAGAGTTTCAGTATTTTCTGATGTGCGTTCGAGCAATGTTGTGAATTTTCAGAAGAGTTTCATCTTGACTGAAATTCTTGATTTTTGTTGGAATGAGCATGTATGCTCAATTGATCAATATTTTGTAAATATTAAAATAAGTGTATTTTAATATTTAAAATTGTCGTGAGAGGCTAGCTGGTCATGTGACCTGTTGGCTTTTGGTTTTTCATGATTTGAGCAAAATTTGAGAAGTTATGACGAAATCATGATTTTTGATCAAACCAAGGAGTTTCATGAATTTAGGAAAATAATAATTATAAAAGACTAGGGATTGCAAGGTGTGGGACCGGCCACGGCTAGGGCATGGCCGGCCGGCTATGTTGCCCGGTCCCGCACACCTTTCCCTATTTTATAATATTATTTTTGAATCCTTGAAGTTATGGAGAATCCTTGGGTTATGTAGAATCCATGAGTTTTTGTTGAAACAAAGGAGTTTCATGAGATTAGGGAATAATAATTATAAAAGCTAAGGATTGTGAGGTGTGGGACCGACCACGGCTCGGGCACGGCCGGCCGGCTAGGTTGCCCAGTCCCGCACACCTTTCCTTATTTTATAACATTATTTCATGAATCCATGAAGTTATGGAGGATTCATGAGTTTTTGCAAAAACAAGGAAAGTTGCTAAAACAAAGGAGTTTTCATGAGTTCATGAAATAACAAAAAATAAGGAAAATAATGGAAGAGGCATGGACCGACCATGGCTAGGGCACGGCCGGCCGGCCAGTGGGCCCGGCCCTGGGCGCCTCTTATTATTTTATTAATATTTATTGTTTTCTCCTGTTTTGCGTAGGATTCCTCATTGTTTCATATATTTTGGATGCTCGTTCGTGCATCCGGGTGCTCAGTCGTACATCATTGTCGTATACACTTGCACAATTTTTGTGGGGCTTACTCAGTGATGATCCGTATGCCCTAAGTTATTGAGTATTTATTACTAATTTATGAAATTCAAAGGGAGAATAATTCATGAAACTGAGTAATAAAAATGAATAGTTGTTTATTATTAATTTATAGGATCAGCTGTGGATTCGACTATGAATTCAGAATAATAAAGCAAGCATTACCATCCTATGGGATCATGGATGCGACCATAAAATCGGAGTAATTAAAATTATCTATCACCATTTCATGAGATCAACTATGGATTCGATCATGAAATCGGAATAATGAGATAATGTAGTAGGTTATTGCCATTCTATGAGATCAAGTCGTGGATTCGATCATGGAATTAGAGCAATTGTTATTGCCATTCCATGGGATCAGGCCTTGGATTCAACCATGGAATAGGAGAAATTGTTATTGCCATTCCATGGGATCAGGCCGTGGATTCGACCATGGAATAGGAGCAATAATAGATTATTCTGGGAATTCAGTGGTGAATGTCGCGGCAGAATTAATCTATTACAGAAAAGATATTAGCCAGTTAAAGCGTCATATCTATTCTGAATGGTGCATAGTCAGGGAGTCATGGTGTTGTTTACGACCTGAAGGCGTTAGTGCTCTCAATATATGGAGAACCGCCTGAATCTATACACGGCCTCTCCACATAATCAGGGAACGGTGAGTGTCACCGACGTCCTGAAGGCGTCCGCCGCCCAACTATTCTTCTATGTGGAGGTGGGTCTCTCTCCTGCAGTCAGGGAACAGTGAGTGTCACCGACGTCCTGAAGGCGTTAAGCTCTCAATCTACGGAGAACCTCCCAAATACATTATTTTTCATAGAGGTTACGACGAAATTCCAGGGATCGAATGCTCAGCTAGTGGAGGCTTTTCGAAAACATATTCATCATGGCTTCGTAAAATATGAATCGTTGCATGCCTGAAAGCCGTGTCAAAAACATGCCTCATGATTTTACGGTTTTAACCTTTGTTGAAAATACACCATCTTACACCCGGTTCACGAACCGTAGCACCCCGACTTGTGAACCGCCTTACGGTTCACAAACTGTTTCACCAACGGTCCCAATAAAAGTTTAGAAGATGCTTAAAAACTTATTTTTTAAATATGTTTAGCGTTGCTATGAATCTCATAAACACCTCTAAGACATCATTGATCACTAAAACACTTGTGTATGTGTACCAGGATTAAATTCTTAAGTGTTTAAATGAACATCAAATTGCTTATAGTCCACAAGGCATATTTTACAGAACACTCATTATACACGGATCATAATAGGACCACTGTTATATTTTTCTATATGATTTCAAGATTAATTCTCACATGCTTACTTGAAACCCTAATTAGAGTTTCATTTAAACAAATAAAGTGTTTACTTGAATCTCAAGTTATCTTAGCTTGAATTCGAAGCAACCCTCAGTCTTGAACATCTATAAATAAAAACTCTCTTTCGACTAGGAAAAGCAATCCCTGACACTTTGTGTCCTAGTTGATAGCTAGAGTCTTCCTTTATTGACCTAGGTTTCCTTTGGAAACATTATTAGGTCTACGACTAAAAGAATTCGCTTTAGGGATTCGTGAAGCCAGGTCCAACTATCTTTATCTTGATAGTCCGTGTATCCTGATCTTGTTGTTTTATTATTGAGGTTTTTGTAATCTCTCCAGGCAAGATAGATAGTATTCGCAAAATTCTATTCGTCTCAGACTTTGTGATTCTTTAAGATAGAAATCTGAAAACTATTCTTAATTGATAAGTTCAATATTGTACTTAAGAGATAGTAAAGAATCCAGACTTCTCAGCCAACTGAGTGTAAGTGTTCCGGATTTGTAATATTTGCTAGCTTTGTCTATTGAAAACATATATCCAAGCCTAGATCTTTGATCTAAAGGGAAATCAAATAGGCTTATATGTTAGAGGCAGATTGGTATCAAAAGTCCTTACTTAGGTTGAAGTAACTCTTATTGTAAAGGATGTCAACTAACGAAATCAATTTCGTAGAGCCTTGCGAGGTTCAAAAGACGTAAGGAGCGCGATTGTAACTGAATCGCTTGGAGGGTGGATTCGGTCTCAACTACATTCCAATATGAAGTCTGATAGTAGGCTAGTGTCTGTAGCGTCTTAATACAGTTTGGTTTTCAAATATGGACGAGGTCCCTAAGGTTTTCTGCTATTGCGGTTTCCTCGTTAACAAAACTTTTGGTGTTTTGTGTTTTTCCCTTTCCGTATTATATTGTTTATCTTTATAATAGGATAATACATAAGTAGTATGTATCCAATCTTAGGAGATACACCCATATAATGGTAATCGATTATGAGACTTATTTCTTGTAGAATTCATATCTTGAAAGATAGATAACAAGTTTTTTACTTGGCAGAAAATCCGATTTGATTTTTTGAATACGACTAGATTGATCTTGGATATTGATTTTTGAGATCGTCCAAGTACTTTTTTTAACAATCACGTTCACAGACTATATTGTTTATACTTTCTGATTGAGAAGAAATAGGTATATAAAATTTATATACTAGGTATCACCCCGGCCTACGGCCGGGGCTCAACCTTTTTCGATTTCTTTTGTTATTTGGTCAGCTGATCAGTATTCTCCCACAAAATTTTAATCATTAACAAAACTAATTAAATTAGAACTGTCAAACATCGAGCATATAAGTTAGTTGGGGCCTGCGTCTCTAGTGTTTTGTGGTCGTGTTAGGCCCTCAAATTAGCCGGGGCTAGAGCCGTGACCCCTTAAGGATGCCCTAGTGTTTTGTTGCTCGTGTCAATTTAGCCGGGGTTTTCAGCCCCGGCCGTGGCCTCTTAAACATTCCCTAATGTTTTACTGGTCGTGTCAAATTGCCGTGATCCCTTAAATTCTTTTAATATATGGCATTAAGAAAAATTAAATTATAATAGGAAATCTAACTATATTAGGATACATAATCGGGCGAACCTAAGGTTTGCCTTGGTCTTAACTCAAATAGCATCCACAGTCTCATGGTTCCACTAATCCTTACTCGAAGGACCGACCAATTCTTGGATTAATCGCTGGCATATCATCTAGTGGATTTTTGGTGTTGCAAAAAAATATAATAGGTGTGGCACCGGTGGCACCGATAGGAATGTACATTACGAATTAAAGGGAAACAATGGGCTTGGTCTAACTGCAGCTATTATGAAAGATTATTTCACAAATTAGTGAGTTACTGTTATAAAATTAATAGCTAGGTTAAAGATGATTTTTATCAGGCCGCTGCAAAATCCACGTCGTCCAAAATTATATGTCAAAAACGGACAAACGAATGTACATCCAGCTCATTCATATTTCCAGCCTATATATATATATATATATAAAAAGATATCATCATGACTTACGACATGGGGGTTGAGCCTAGATTAGTCAGGGCCTACGACCCCATTATTTAGCTAATCAGACCATGTCAGCCGGGGCAGCCCCGACGATTAATTAGGGATCTGTTGTTATGAAACTACACAATTAGGAAATTGTATGAACCGGGAAATCCAATTATTGCTTTATGAACAACATTTCCTATAGGATATTGCTAAACAGTCCCCATACCTCTTCTTATCCAAATGTATGTTTTTATTACTTAAGCATTAATTAATTTTCTGTACCTTTTCATTATGTGGAAAGAAATTCTTGTTATAACCGGAAATACTACTCAATCAAGGGAAATTACCCATCCTCACAACTCCTTTGCTTTTGTAATTCTATCACGTGGTTCATCTGGTGAGTTTACTTCCTCTTTGGCTATTTCGGCAAGTTCCACAAATGTGAATTCATATTTGTTCCCGATGTTTAATTTGTCCTGTGTTTTCTCCTTCCATTCGAAGAATAAGGCCAGCTAGCATGTAGCAACATAACATAAACGTTTTGGATAGTGTTCTTGGAGCTTGAACTGTCAAAGCTTCACCTCTCAGGGCATGAGCAGTGAAATTGCTGACAACACGCACATCATCAATATTTAATCCAACGTTTGAACGAACGTATTCAAGATCCTAACAAAGCAGAATTCTATGTCGTGCTGCCTCTGATAGTCAAACATCGAAGTTTCTGCTACACATTTTCCCGCGACACCACTCAATCAGTTCTTCCAGTTTCCTCTGCTACTAACCTTTTTCCTTTGCATGTCGATTCATGAGCTCTGTTATTTCACCAAGCATAACCAAGAAAAGTTGTTAATTAGGTGCGAAAACACTAAATATTAAAAACCAATAATTTTGTTACTGGATTAAAAAGAAAAGAATGGGAATTAAAATGCTAACTGGTTATAAATTTTTGGAAGGCAGAAGAATTAGTGTTCAAAGCCATTAAACAAAACATGAAAGCCAAGATATATCTGCGAATATAGTCCGCCACTTCAAATGCAAATATAGCGAGGTGAATAACTTTAGTAACCTGCAAAAGGCACCCTTAACATACCTTTTTCTTTTTCTTTTTTGAAGAAGAAAACTAAAATAATTGAAATTTCTGAAAGATCAAACAGTCTGGACCAAACTCCAGGTATTATACACCTTACAATCTCTTAATTTTCAACTTGCATGAGGTGAAAGAAACAAACCCATCTCTTAATCTCATAATATGTACCACGTCCTCTCTTGTCTTCGATCTCTAATCAAGTGAAATTCTTAGAGAAGGCCTACATTTAGAAGCTAAGTAAAAACGGTGTAAAATTTCAATGAACCCTACATAGTGAACAACAACGATCAATCAAAAGCGACTAAGATTAGATGCATGAGGGTTAAATGCCCTAATCTGAATTGAAATCGTTTTAGATTAAAAAAACGCAATATTGTTCAGTAAGAATAGCCATAAGGAAGGGCGATTATTGTCAGGCAAGGAAGGGCGAGAACACTTCGAATATGCATGCACCGAACAACAATGGACATCTAATTCATTAGTCTCCGTTATATTAAAACGATTCGATTTGCTTCAGTGACCTAATTAAGAAACACAGTTAAATTTAATTTGATATTGCGTATTAGCATAGATGAAAAAAAAAAAGGATTTCATCGCACTAAGGAACATGCATACCTACATCAGGAAATCGGGGATCGAACACTTGAGAATATCTTTCAAGCCTTTTGAAGTTATGGTTTTGCTCTGTTTGTTAAGCTCTCTTATATAGATGTCCATAGGACGATACTAAGAAACCTGGTTTGAATATGTTTTAGGAAATAGATTTTTAATAGAACTCCTTTTCCTTTTATAAAAAATCGTTTATGTATTAGGAAATAGATTTTTATTTGGACTTTTTTTCTTATTATAAAAAATCGTTCATATTTTAGGAAATCGTATTAAACTAAGAAACCGGACGGTAGGTGTTGGTATTCACTACGAAACCAAATATTGTTGGGACCGTGACAACATCAGGAAACCAGTGGATCCGACGCATGAAAATATCCCTCGCCCAACTCTCGATCATCGCCGTCGGATGACAAAATCGATGGCCTGATTTATCAGTCTACACAAACAGCACTTCTTTTTATAATATATAGATTTTCAAGGATCATTAAGTTGGTCTACTTGCAATTGCATTAGGTTTTGTCCATACAGGTTTCTGAATGAAAAAGTTGGTGGTGTAATTGGTACCCTCTCCTTTTCAGGTATGATAATCATATCCAGAAGTGTCCAGGTCATCAACTTTTAACTCGTCATGTCCTTATTATATGACTAATAGGAATCAAATTGAAACATAATGGGTCTTACTAAGGCACAAATATCAATCAGAAAAGTAAAAAAGCCAAACTCAAACTCAACCGAGCTCGATAATGACAATGTCTTGTTGAAGGAATGGTAGCGCTAGTCTTCACAAGGGACTGTGGAGAAACTCCTATGTTTGTAAAGGACATCGGCAAGGGGAATCAAGTGCATAGGTTTTTGTGATAATCAAGAGATATAAGGGCACAACTGCAGCTGTGTAGCTCGGAGGATTTATTTTATCTTAACTACATTCCATGCTGAAGTCTTATAATAGGATAGTGTTTGTATTGGCTTAATATAGTATGTGTTCAAACTGAACTAGGTCCTAGGGTTTTTCTGACGGATTGCAGCTTTCCTCGTTAACAAAATTCCTAATGTCTTGCTTTACTTCTCATTATACAGATTTCATGTTTATAATTAAAAGTACAAGCATGTAGCACGTTAATCAATCTTTACGGTTTAAGAATCTCTGATGTTAATTGTCTTAGGGTATTTATTATTTTCTTTAATCTTTGATTAATAGTTCACCCAAAAATGAGTTTATAGGTGGTATATTTGGTACCCTCCTTCTTTTCTTTCCAAATTTGTTTTACTATGGTGAAATTGTAATTTCAAAAATTGAATATAATTTGAGGACTTTAGAATTGGTAGAAACTTTAAATCAATATTTGTCATTTGACCAAAGATTGTAGATGAAGGATGGAGGGCTCTGGGTGGTATGGGTTGTTGGATGATTATGCTTCAATTTTTTGGTTCGGATTACATAAGATTGAAACATGCATGTGAGAGTGGTCTAGTGTCATTTTATTATGATGGAGTCAGTAAAAGTAACCTATATATGTGCTACAAGGTTTGATTTTACTGCAAGAAATCATATTAATTTGGTTTTATATAAGGTTGTATCCGGTGGTAAAAGAAATCCTATTAATTTCATTGCTGAGTTTTTGGGTATTACTTATGCTTTGTTGTCGGCTCCCACTTAGGAATTGAAACAAATTTTCATATCTTTTGATTTAAGAATTGTTATTCATGTTTTTCAGTCTCACATACCATAGAAAGATGAAGAAGGGTAAGTTTCAAATTGAATATATTTTGTTTGTGCACTTATCCTACCATAGCAAGATGAAGAAGGATAAATTGGAGGACCATGTTTTTATTTTGATGTTTATCCCTCACACGCCTGCGAGATTAACAAAGTAAAAGAAAATAAGCATGCGCCAGCAAATGGCCTCGATACTATCGTCGCAGATTATCTCGTTTATCCTGGTACAAGCAATACCCCTCTCCTGGATGGTCATTATCATTCATTGATGAGTGCCAAATATTGCATATTTATACACCTTTTTATTGGCACTTTACTCATCTTTTGTGCTCATAAATCAGATATTATCCCAGATTCTGTATTTTCTTTGTTTTCAAGAATAAATATTTGTACTAATTAACTTTGTGTTTTTAGGTAATAAATAAAGCTCGGAGAATCTGAGGAGCCAAAAGAGAGAAGAATTGGAGTCGAGCATCTATGGAGCAGAAAGCCAAAGCCCGCGCGCAACAGTTGCAACCCAACAAGTAGCAACTCATCTACAAGACATGGGCTTGAGCTAGACCCGACCCGCGACCCGGATCCGAGCCCGTCCACTCCAAGCCGTTGAGATTTCACTCATTCGCATCCTACGCTCGCCGCATCCTACGCATCGACCCTTGATGTCTCCGCTCAACACCAAAACATCCCATCAATTCCTCAGCCGTTCAGATCTGGCCCCCAAGATCCAATGCTCGCTTGGCCGGTCTCATCACCACTCGATGTACCTGCTTCACATTGAAACTCCCTATACCTATACCCCCTTTCGACCTAACACATTTCATATTCTTTTCTCTTTCTTCTCCTTACCTTCATCAGAGAAACCCTACCCACACCATACCTCCACCTCCTTCTTCCATGACGTTTTGCGAGTTCCATCATCACATCTCCTGTAAAACACCATCACCCAACCACTCCATCATCACCGCCATCACTCTCTCTCTTTTTATCTCTTTCATGACTTCTTTACAAACCTAGAAGCTAGGTTAAAGATAAATAGAGTTAGGGTTTCCAATAACTCCTTTGCATGTTCGATTCGGAGGCAAAGCAAGGTCGACAACAGGTTTGGGTCATCAGTGTAGTGGTTAGAATTATTTTTGTGAGTTATAAATTGAACTTTTTGATGTAAGAGAAAGAAGTCAGTTTTTAGTTAATGTTTTAGGGTTTACATTTGGTCTGCAACTTTAAATTGAAATCTGTTTTAGCATGTTTAGTATGGGCTAATTTTGTATTGCTAGGATTTACATGAAACCCTAGCTCTGTTCTGTGGTTCAACTTAATGTGAATCATTCTTGGCATGCTTTAATTGATAAGAAAGCTTCATTGTTAACATCTCAAGTGCTTCTGCTCTCACAATGAATGTCAAGCATCCATTGTAGTTAGGTTTACATTGTATTGAGTATGTTCACTCACATTTTGATTGATAATGCTATCTCTTAGATTATTTGTACTTAAATAGACATCTAATGCTCTGAGTAGTACTCTGAGTTGATGCTTGAAACTTCAAATGGTGAAACCCCTTAGGTATATGATAGAGTTGACACACTATCCTTGCTTAGAAACAAGAATATTCACTTTAGTTGAATTGCATAACTTGAACTAGTGGAGGATTGGAAATCCTAGTATCCTTCTTAATCATCTTTTATAGTTCATTTTGTCTCACTGTCACCACCTTCATCTTAGTCTTAAAGACTTTAAACTAAAACCTTTGTTTCACTGTCACTTATATCACCTGAAAACAGTTGAGAAGGCCTTAGAACAGCCTAGCACACACAAGTTCCCTGTGGAAAGACCTGTGCTTGCCACTGCCTTCACTGGCTCTGTGCACTTGCAGAATAAGACATAGGAAAGCATCTTTTAGCTCCTATCAAGTTTTTGGCGCCGCTGCCGGGGAACTGGTAGCGTGCTACTTGTTCATTAGAGCTTAACTTCACTGTTTTCAACCATAACCCTGTACATAATTGCTTTACCTCGTATGTGCTGTCTTCATTTGCTCTGAATCATCTGTGAGTTTCATTTTTAGCCCTGTAATCTAAGCACCTTTTGTAGCTTGTGCTCTGTATCTGCATCACATGCTGTAGCTCTTGTAATTTCTCTCCTCTTAGCTGTGCACCTTAGTGTGTCTTAATCTTTGCAAGTTGAGAACTGAAATTTCTCTCTTGAGTTACAGGTGCTTGTTTTGGGCTGAAACATAACCCAAGGAGCTACAAAACCAGTGGAATTGCCTAAACCCAGTGTATACTGGAGGTATTGTATCCTAACTTTGCTTACTTGAGTGAATGCTTGGTAGCATGTGTGCCTTGAACTATAACCCTTAGCATCTTGTGACCCTGTGAGCCTTGTGAGCATATTCTTAAGCCTGTATTGCTTTGCCTTGCTGAGCCCTTGTATGTGCTTGCTTTGCTCAGCATCTAAGCATTTAAGTTTACTTGCTTTGCCATCTGTATTGCCTTGCTGAGTTGAGCATGTTATGAGCAGCTAACTAAATTCATTTGCTGCTGAATTTTATGTATGACCTGAATTTGTGTGAAAAATGGTGTGTGAATGATCTGTTAAGTATCAAGATTTGTGATTAGTTAGATTGATTTTCAAAACAACACAACCCTGCACAATGCTGCACCATTGAGTGAGCACAACCTCTCCCTGTGCACCATTCACAAAATTTTTGGATTCTTTGCCTTTGTTGTGCTGTGCTGTTACCCTTTGTTGCTTGCTCAAGCCAGCCTTTCTTGCTCCATCTGAATTGTGCAAGACCGCCAAGCAGTGACCACCTAACCAGGTTGTGCACACAGCCAGCAAGGCGGAGAGTTGCCAACTCGCACCAACGCACTCCCTGTGGCCTGCAAACTTTCTCACCACTGCCTTCAACCCAACTGCTGGGCTGTCACAAAAACCTGGGCTGCTCAAGCTAAAACCCAATTGTGGGCTTGCATTCCACTGATCTCTCAGCCCACAAACCTGGGCTGTAAACCTGCCCAAAAACAAAAACCCATCTACTGGGCTCATCTCACATCTGGGCTGTGCATTATCAACCCACTTCTGGGCTTGCACAGAACCAAGCCCAACACCACAAAAACTGGGCTATACATTTCTAAACCCAACCTGGGCCGAACCCTTGACAGCTGAGCCCAATCATCTGGGCTGTGCAAACAATCAAACCCACACCTTTTGGGCTGGAACCAACCTATTCTGCTGGGCCTTACAACACCAATAACCAATCTCTTGGGTTTGAGTTTTGTTTTTATGGGTTATTTTTGAGTTTTATTTTTGTGTGTTGAACTTGTTGGTGTGTTAACATGCTAGATGCGTGCTAGGCTATGATTGTGTCTTTTAGAGACCAAACAAATCGACTAGTTAGAATCCGCCCGGACGAAATCGTTAGCATACCCAGTTCTTCTACCGAAAGCCCAATTCCATCAGAAAGCCCATCCGGATCAGAAACCATGGGTGAGGAACTTAACCAACCCCGTAGTCTCAAGGACTACATGTACCCAACTAGGGCAACCCAGCCCTCTTGCATCATTCTCACAAATGATGCTTGTCGGTTTGAACCGAAAGCAAGTACAATTCATATGCTACCCGTGTTTAGAGGGGTCAATGCCGAGAACCCCTACCATCACGTGAGAGACTTTGAGGATATTTGTGGGACTCTGCGTTTTAACCAAATGCCGAGGAGTCCCTCAAATTGAGATTGTTTCCTTTTTCTCTGAAAGACAAAGCCAAGTCTTGGCTACATGCTCTACAACCACAGTCCATTAGAACCTGGGATGACCTCACAAAAGAGTTTTTCAAAAAGTTTTTCCCAAACCATAAGATCAAAGGCAATTCGCCAAAGTCTAAATGGTTTTGTGCAATTAGAAGACGAAACTCTATCAAGGTATTTGGAGAGATTCAATGAATTACTACTCCAATGTCCCCACCATGGTTTTGAAAAATGGAGACTCGTGCAAATATTGTATGAGGGTCTAGATGTTAGAACCCGAACCACAGTCGAGTCAATGTGCAATGGTGCATTTATTGACAAGAATGCCGATGACGCTTGGGCTTTTCTATTCGAAGTCGCTGAAAAGACTCAACAGTGGGAGTCCATCCGTGAACCGAGAAGGACTACCCCTGTACAAAATGTTCATAGAATCGAGTCTGACTTTGAGGGAAATGCAAAAATGGCATCTTTGGCCCGGAGAATAGAAGTGCTTGAGTTGGAAAAGAATGTAAAATCAAATGCCCCTACTCTCCGTGACCAAATTGATAGGGCCACTTGTGCCGCATGCCATAGTTCTGACCACTTAGTGGACAGTTGTCCAGATTTATATGCATTTCAAGAGTCCAAGTCCGAGCAAGCCAATGCATTGTACCAGAGACAAGAGAACAACCCTTATTCTCAAACCTACAACCCAGGGTGGAGGAATCACCCTAACTTCTCATGGTCCAAGGGACCCGTACAAGGGGACCAACACATAACAACCAAGGATACTCATATCCTAGAAACCCCCAAGTACAACCACCCCCTCAAGCACCCTAGAGAGAAAAGACTAGCTTGGAAGACTGTGTCATTCTCGTTGACCCAAGGTCTTTCAAAACTTGAGAAAACTACCGACCAACGTCTCACAACCCTAGATCTTAAGATAGGGAAAATCATGATACATTGAATGAGAGAGAGAAAGGAAAATTTCCTAGTCAACCCCTACAAAATCCAAAGATCGTGTTTCAAGCGGGCTCCTCTACCTGCAATGAAACTTCACATAGTCAAGCGAATGCTTTGTCACCACTCTCCGAAGTGGTAGAATTGTTGAGAACCATGTAGGTGTACCACCTTCAAGCGAGTCTACATCGGACTCCCAAGTACACACAACACCACCTAAACATCTACCAGAGAGAAAGAATGAACCCATTGAGAAAACCAAGAGTCCTACTAATATAGATGTTCCTGTGCCAAGTCATGTTCCTGTTGCTCCATTTCCACAACGGTTGGTGCAACAGAAGGGGGGTACCCAATACAACGAGATGTTGGAATTGTTCAAAAGAGTTAACATAAACATTCCATTTCTCGAAGCAATCCTGCAAATACCCGCCTATGCTAAGTTTTTGAAGGACCTGTGCACACAAAAGCGAAAGCTTCATGTGCATAAGCGTGCCTTTCTCACCGAGCAAGTAAGTTCAATTATTCAAAACAAAACCCCACCTAAGTTTAAAGACCCAGGTAGCCCGACTATCTCTTGTACTATAGGTGAGCATACAATCAGAAAAGCTTTATTGGACTTAGGAGCTAGTGTGAACCTACTGCCATATTCTGTGTATGTGCAGTTAGGTCTTGGGGAATTGCAACCCACTCCTGTCACGCTACAATTAGCGGACAGATCCGTGAGAGTCCCTCGGGGAATCGTTGAAGATGTGCTAATCAAGGTTGATAAATTTTATTTCCCTGTGGACTTCATTGTGTTGGATACCCAACCTGTGCAAAATCCTGAAAATCATATTCCCGTTATCTTAGGACGTCCCTTCTTGGCAACGTCAAACGCTATCATAAATTGTCGTAGCGGGATATTGAATTTGTCTTTTGGCAACATGACTGTAGAACTGAATGTCTTTCGTGTGAACCAACAACCCATAGAGTGTGATGATGATGAATTGCACGAGGTTAACATGATTGAGAGTCTGATTCAAGACTCATTGCCCGACATTTTGTCGGTGGACCCCAGTGCAAGCATGTTTAGACAATTTTGACTTAGATCTCTTCGCTTCGAGTACATTAGTGAGGTCCACTCTTTGCTAGAGTCTCAGTGCCACCCATGGATATTGCCAAATGGCGAATGCAAAGTGGAAACTCTTCCACTCTCTCGATACCACATCTGCCCCACCTCTTGACACACCACCTAAGCTTGATTTGAAACCTTTACCCGATACCTTGAAGTATGCATTCTTAGGTCCTTCTGAGACTTTACCTGTGATTATTGCATCATGTTTAGACACGGAACATGAAAGTAGACTCCTAGAAGTACTTCAAGAACATAAAGGTGCCTTAGGTTGGACCATCTCCGATCTTAAGGGTATAAGTCCCACAATTTGCATGCATCACATAAACCTTGAGGAGAACACTAAACCATCTAGGGAAATGCAAAGGAGACTTAACCCCAACATGAGAGATGTTGTCAAGGGTGAGATTCTGAAACTGCTTGACGCGGGTATCATCTACCCCGTCCCTGATAGCCAGTGGGTCAGTCCTATTCAGGTAGTACCCAAGAAGTCTGGCATTACTGTTGTTCAAAACGAGATGAATGAGCTACTTCCCACCCGTGTGACCACTGGGTGGCGAGTATGTATTGATTATAGAAAACTGAACACGGTAACCAAGAAAGACCATTTTCCCCTTCCCTTCATTGACCAAATGCTGGAAAGGTTAGCCAAACATAAGTACTACTGCTTCTTAGATGGCTATTCTGGCTACAACCAAATTCACATAGCACCCGAAGACCAACAAAAGACCACATTTACATGTCCTTATGGAACATTTGCTTATCGTCGTATGCCTTTTGGGCTGTGCAATGCACCCGCTACTTTTCAACGTTGCATGATGAGCATTTTTTCCGACATGGTAGATAAGTTCCTTGAGATTTTTATGGATGATTTTTCTGTGTTTGGATCTTCATTTGATGAGTGTTTGCATCACCTCACATGTGTGCTAGTTAGGTGTAAGGAGAAGAGTTTGGTCTTGAATTGGGAAAAATGCCATTTCATGGTTAATTCAGGCATTGTTCTAGGGCATATTATCTCGGAAAAAGGCATAGAAGTAGACAAAGCCAAGGTAGATCTCATTCAACAATTGCCTCAACCTCGTTACGTGAGGGACATCGGATCATTTCTAGGCCATGCGGGTTTTTACCGCCGATTCATCAAAGACTTTAGTAAAATTTCACGACCTTTGTGCAATCTTCTTGCAAAAGATGTTGCATTTGTCTTTGATGATGCTTGTAAGGAAGCATGGGAGCAACCGAAGGCTCTCCTTACATCTCGCCCCTATAGTCGGACCCCCCGATTGGTCATTACCATTTGAGATTATGTGTGATGCGTCCGACTATGCAGGAGCTGCTTTTAGGCCAACGAGTAGACAAACTCCCTTATGTGATCTACTATGCTAGTAAAACACTTAACGATGCTCAATTGAATTATTCCACTACCGAGAAGGAGTTGCTAGTCATTGTGTTTGCATTAGACAAGTTTAGATCTTATTTGATAGGGTCTAAGGTCATCATTTATTCCGATCATGCTGCATTGAGATATCTTTTGTCTAAGAAAGATGCTAAGGCTCGTCTAATTCGATGGATACTCTTGCTACAAGAGTTCAACCTCGAAATTCGAGATAAGAAAGGGTCAGAGAATGTTGTTGCCGATCACTTGTCTAGGTTGAATGTTGAATCTTCTGATGAGTCTGTATTGATTAGGGAATCATTCCCTGATGAGCAATTGATGCTTGTGTCTGAGATGCCTTGGTTTGCTGATATTGTGAACTACCTTGCTACAGGTAGAATGCCCTTGCATTGGTCTAAACAAGACCGTGCTAAGTTCTTGGCTGAAGTTAAACATTTCCTTTGGGATGACCCATATTTGTTTAAGTACTGCCAAGACCAAATCATTAGGAGATGTGTCCCCAATTCTGAACAAAGGGACGTCATCTCTTTCTGTCATGACCATGCTTGTGGAGGCCACTTTAGTGCCAAGAAAACTGCTGCAAAGATCTTGCAAAGCGGTTTCTATTGGCCAACACTGTTTAAGGATTGCCATGCATTCTGTGTTGCTTGTGACCGATGCCAGAAACTAGGAAGTATATCTAGGAGAAACATGATGCCCTTACAACCCATTTTGATTGTTGAGCTGTTTGATGTTTGGGGCATTGATTTCATGGGTCCATTTCCGAATTTTGAAGGTAAGTTGTACATCCTTGTAGCTGTCGATTATGTCTCTAAGTGGGTAGAGGCCATTGCATCCAAAACCAACGACCATAAAGTTGTTCTTTCTTTTCTTAAGGAGAACATTTTCTCCCGTTTTGGAACCCCTAGAGCAATAATCGGTGATGGAGGTAGTCATTTCGCAATAGACCCTTTGAATCACTAGTGCGCAAGTATGGAATCACTCACAAGGTCGCAACACCTTACCATCCTCAAACCAAAGTGGCCAAGTAGAAGTTTCTAATAGGGAAATTAAGCATATTCTTGAGAAGACCGTCAATCCTTCTAGGAAAGATTGGTCTTTGCGCTAAACGATGCTTTATGGGCCTATAGGACTGCATACAAGACTCCCATTGGGATGTCTCCTTACAGACTTGTGTACGGAAAAGCATGTCATCTACCCGTTGAGTTAGAACACCGTGCATACTGGGCTGTGAAAAAGCTGAATTTTGATCTTGATAAGGCTGGTACCCGTAGGAAACTTCAACTCAATGAGTTAGAAGAATTGAGAAACGATGCATATGATAGTGCAAAAACGTACAAACATAGAATGAAGGTGTTTCACGACAAGCGCATTCTGCGCAAGTCTTTCACCCCAGGTCAAAAAGTTTTATTGTACAACACTAGGTTGCATTTGTTTCCAGGAAAGCTACGTTCCCGATGGTCTGGACCATTCGTGGTACGTACCATTTTCCCCCATGGAGCGGTAGAAGTTGAAAATCCAGCAAACAAGAACATTTTCAAAGTCAATGGTCAGAGATTGAAACCATTTCTGGAACATCTTCCACCAGAAGTTGAGACCGTTGACTTGGAAGACCCCATCTATGTGGACTGATCTAGTTCACTCGTGTACATACTTATGGACTAAACATCCATCATCTTTCCCTTTTCTTTTTCTTTTTGCATAATTTTGATGTGTGCTAACCAACCTTTTTGTCTTGCGCTCGTGATTGTTTGCTTTCAAAGCATTTATCTTTCTATGGTTTAGCAACACCCTTGTACATCCTGGTAATCTCTTCCTTTTCTTTATTTAACATAGTTCTCTCGGTATGTGACTTTTTAAATTCTTATTATCGGTTGACACATTGAGGACAATGTTTAATTTAGGTTTGGGGGTACATACATTTGCATATAGAGTTTTTAGTCTTTCTTTTCAAAAAAAAAAAAAAAAAAAAAAAAAAAAACTCTTTGTAAATAATTGCATGAAAAACCTCCAACTTTTAGAGATTTTAGAGTCACGAGCATGCTTTTAGCTATGTTTACATAGAGAGTCTGACCGAAATAACAAGAACTTGGAAGTACTTTGAGAACGCAATCGGGTTCCTTAGTTGATTAGAGCGTTAAAGTCGGATTTAACCATACCGGAGGGCGAATTAGGTCTTTGTTTAGATTTTCGGTAGTAGAATTGTGATCAACCATAGTGGAGACTACCCATTTTACATCAAGCGAGGTACCGACCTTCACTCTTTGTGACTTTCTAGAAAAGCTTTTAGAGTGTGTGTCACCGTACGTCAATTCCGGGTAGGAATGGTGAGCTACCCAACTTCGCACCACTTTCAGCACTACTTTTGATCTCTTGAGTGCTAATTCCGTCAATCATGAGGGTGACGTCTAAAGAGGAAAACTCCTTCTAAATATCGATTTGCAGTTAACATCACTCTCTCTCTCAATCAGTAGTTCCATAGAAACACATCATCGTCAGCAAGCGGAGCAACATCAGAATATTCGAAGAAAAGTTGATATAGTCCAAGGTTACGTGCAACAAAGAAAGGAAAAGAAAAAGAAGATGAGAATTAATGAAATTTTTAAAATTAAGACAATACAAGTTATGGAAATTGTGTGATATAGTCCTTCATCCATGGAGTTAGTAGTTTTATTGTTTTTATTTTCAATTAATGTATATAGTGAAGTTCTTAAAAAAAAAAAAAAAATCAAAAAAAAAAAAAAAAAAAAAAAAAAAAAAAAAAAAAAAAAAAAAAATTGTAGTTTATTTTCTTAGTTTTGATACCACCATGGTAAAGAAGAAAATTCCAAGTAACAAGGAAACCAGTAGAAAAGTTAAAAATTGTCAAGTTTTGTGAAGTTTAGAAGTTCGTCATCAACATTTGAAGACCGAAGACCAAAGAGTGAAGACGTTTCTATGGTTCTTATGAGAGAGTGATATTAATTGCCGATCGGGTGAGAAGTGAGTGAGTACTCCCACCCCTTGCTAAATGGTTGATTTCCTTTCTTAGAGATCATCAGAAAAAGATTCTTTTTGTCCACACTTTTGTGGAGTCTCCAGATTTTATTTCGGAAGGTTATCCTTCTTACCTACAACGTGTGCAGGATTTCTCTCTTTATTCCTGCCTGCACACATGAGAGACTAAAAAGCGATCTTTTTGAGTGCAATTATCATAAAACCCTAATGGTGAGGCGAAGTTGAGACTTATGATCACAATCGAATCCGAATTCTTTCATATGGTATGGTTACTTCTCGCTCAAAGACTTAAGGATGAGAATGCGTTCTTTAGTAGTTCTAACTTCTTGTTACTAGTACGCAGAAACTCTATGTCCTCATAGCTTCTAGGATGCTTGAGACTCTCTTACACTCTGAAGTTGGAGAAGGTTTTGTGGGTACACCTCTGGTAAACCCTCACGAGACTACAACTCGTCCACTAGGGACACCTAGGGGTTTAAAGGCTTAGTGCATACGCTAAATGCATTCGAGAGACCTACGACAGTGGTATAGTTAGGATTTCTTCATTTCTGTTTCACTTGAGGACAAGTAAAATTCAGGTTTGGGGGTATTTGATGAGTGCCAAATATTGCATATTTATACACCTTTTTATTGGCACTTTACTCATCTTTTGTGCTCATAAATCAGATATTATCCCAGATTCTGTATTTTCTTTGTTTTCAAGAATAAATATTTGTACTAATTAACTTTGTGTTTTTAGGTAATAAATAAAGCTCGGAGAATCTGAGGAGCCAAAAGAGAGAAGAATTGGAGTCGAGCATCTATGGAGCAGAAAGCCAAAGCCCACGCGCAACAGTTGCAACCCAACAAGTAGCAACTCATCTACAAGACATGGGCTTGAGCTAGACCCGACCCGCGACCCGGATCCGAGCCCGTCCACTCCAAGCCGTTGAGATTTCACTCATTCGCATCCTACGCTCGCCGCATCCTACGCATCGACCCTTGATGTCTCCGCTCAACACCAAAACATCCCATCAATTCCTCAGCCGGCTTCAGATCTGGCCCCCAAGATCCAATGCTCGCTGGCCGTCTCATCACCACTCGATGTACCTGCTTCACATTGAAACTCCCTATACCTATACCCCCCTTTCGACCTAACACATTTCATATTCTTTTCTCTTTCTTCTCCTTACCTTCATCAGAGAAACCCTACCCACACCATACCTCCACCTCCTTCTTCCATGACGTTTTGCAGAGTTCCATCATCACATCTCCTGTAAAACACCATCACCCAACCACTCCATCATCACCGCCATCACTCTCTCTCTTTTTATCTCTTTCACAGCTTCTTTACAAACCTAGAAGCTAGGTTAAAGATAAATAGAGTTAGGGTTTCCAACAACTCCTTTGCATGTTCGATTCAGAGGCAAAGCAAGGTCGACAACAGGTTTGGGTCATCAGTGTAGTGGTTAGAATTATTTTTCTGAGTTATAAATTGAACTTTTTGATGTAAGAGAAAGAAGTCAGTTTTTAGTTAATGTTTTAGGGTTTACATTTGGTCTGCAACTTTAAATTGAAATCTGTTTTAGCATGTTTAGTATGGGCTAATTTTATATTGCTAGGATTTACATGAAACCCTAGCTCTGTTCTGTGGTTCAACTTAATGTGAATCATTCTTGGCATGCTTTAATTGATAAGAAAGCTTCATTGTTAACATCTCAGTGCTCTGCTCTCACAATGAATGTCAAGCATCCATTGTAGTTAGGTTTACATTGTATTGAGTATGTTCAGTTCACATTTTGATTGATAATGCTATCTCTTAGATTATTTGTACTTAAATAGACATCTAATGCTCTGAGTAGTACTCTGAGTTGATGCTTGAAACTTCAAATGGTGAAACCCCTTAGGTATATGATAGAGTTGACACACTATCCTTGCTTAGAAACAAGAATATTCACTTTAGTTGAATTGCATAACTTGAACTAGTGGAGGATTGGAAATCCTAGTATCCTTCTTAATCATCTTTTATAGTTCATTTTGTCTCACTGTCACCACCTTCATCTTAGTCTTAAAGACTTTAAACTAAAACCTTTGTTTCACTGTCACTTATATCACCTGAAAACAGTTGAGAAGGCCTTAGAACAGCCTAGCACACACAAGTTCCCTGTGGAAAGACCTGTGCTTGCCACTGCCTTCACTGGCTCTGTGCACTTGCAGAATAAGACATAGGAAAGCATCTTTTAGCTCCTATCATTCATCGATACCTTACTTAGAACGGGATGTCCAAGATTACGATAACTCGCTTTTACCATGCAAATTTGAAAATTAGAAGAACTCAAAATTTTATTGGTGAGTCGGAAAAAGAAGACCGTGTTAATATAGTAACCAAAATGATATCCGCGGACTAACTTATTAAGCATTTTAGTGATAAATTCAAAAAGTTATTTTCAATCCCAATTCCGATGGTGCCCTTGGGCCTGATGGATTTTTAGGAATATTCTACAGAGCAACATGGCATAGTGTAGGCATTGATTTTCTTATAACAATTCGATCCCGTTGGAGGACTAATTTCATTCCTAAGGGACATAATTCCAGTTTCTCGGTGTTTTTTCCAAAACTTAAATGAGAAAAGAAATCAACTCAATTCAGTGTTAATAATAGGCTCAACAATTAATGTTTCAAGGTAATTACTAAAATTTCTATTTCCTGATTTGGTAACTTGATGCGTAAATTAGTTTCTCGTCAACAAGGAGCATTTATAAAAGGTTGAAATTAATATCTATGAAAACATCTAATTAACGTCATAGTTAGTTGATGAGATGATTGTGAAAAGAAGAGATATCAATATGGAACTGTACCTTGATATTACTCAATCTTTTGGTACAAATAACTCGGATTTCATAGTTAGTCTTTTAGATGTCGTAAAAAATATTTAGCCTATTATCTGCTTTGTATGATTGGTTATTGGGGATTTTCAAGCCGATAAAATTTTAATATTATTAAATGGTGAGTCTATTGGTTATATTAGAGCAGGTAGAGATTCAAAACTGGATGACCCTCTCTTTCATTTGTTTTGTTTATTATAGTTGGGGATGTTTTGAACAGGAAATTATATTAGCTCAAGTAAAATGAAAGTATTTATGCAATGGTCAATTGAAACGGTATTTAACTATCTCAACTCTTTTCTGATGACATTTTCATTCTTGCAATGGAAATAAAAGAAGCTTGTATTGCTTGATGGAAACCTTAAGCAGTTATCAAGTTTTTCCAGGACAAGTAGATAGTACATCGAAAAGTAAGTTGTTTGTATGTAGTTTACCTATTGGCAGAATAATGCATATTACTGAGCTATGACAAATGGATCTAGCCAATTTTCTTGATAAATATTTGGGAGTTTTGCTAATGCATGGAATGGAAGGATCAAATCGATACATATCCGCTCAATTGTAGATTATTTTCAATATACACTAGCAAACTAGAAAGGTAGGTTTTTTTTTTTTTTTTTTTTTACGATAGAATGGTGTTAATCTATCTAGTTTTTACTAGTATACTAGTTTTTAATACGTCAATGTACATATGTCCTACATCTGTCATTCTTGATTGTGAGAAATTATAACAAGCTTTAATAGTTTAGGGATGCTGAAGTAAAGAAACTAATTATTATTAAATGGGAGGAAGCTTATGATCCCGTAGCTGATTGTAGTTTGAGTACAAGAAGTTTTGAAGACATACTTAAAGCCATTTTGATGAAACCTCTATGAAAGATTTAAACGGTTGATAATGAGTGGGCAAATTGAGTTCTCCTTAACCAAATACCAGAAAAACAACGATAAATGGATTTCTCATAACAAAAAGTTCTCTGTATGTCCTGGTCTTAAATGGGTGATAAAAGACTTGGAAAATCATACTAAATGGCTAGTTGGGGATGGTTTTTTTTTTTTGTCTGGTTTGATAATGAATTGGTGAATCAACTATTTTTGATATAATGAGTGCTGAAGATGATTACATCAATCAAAACCTAGAGATGAAGGTAGATGATTTGATTTTTCAATGGTTACTCACGGATTTTCTGTTGCAAATGACTAAGAATGAGGACTTACATGTGCTTCATGGAGGTCGTGATATAAGAATATGGGGTAAAATTATCTATGGACAACCGAGTGTAACTGATCACATCTATCTCACGTAATGTTTGTATAATATCTAGAAGAGCATGTGTTGCTGATGATAATTTGAAGAAAAAAAAATGGGCATCAAGTTAGCATCAAAATATATTTTGTGACGAAGATCGTGAAACCTTCGATCATATTATTTGGCATTGTAATTCCAGTCGGCTACTTTAGAATTCGTTTGGTGGTATTTTTTACAGTTTGAACCCTACCTTTGTTATTGATTTTCCGAGATTATGTAAATTTCAGATTCCCATTTTCATTTGCACAGTGGTTGCTTTCAGTTTGCTCATAGAAATTTGGTTCTCTAGAAATAAGCTAGTTTGGAAATGTTATTTCTTCTCCTACTAGAATATACAAAAGAATCATGCAACTTACTTAAGAAGACAATATTAGGATGAAGGCATGCATGTGGAACTCTACTTGGAAACTGAAGATTCTGGATATTTTGGGATTCCAAACAGGAAAGTAACAGTTATTAGAGTTGTTGAATGTTTCTTCAATTGGCTTCCTCTCTTATTGCTATATTGTGTTGTAATGATGCATCTAAAGAAAATCCAGAGACAATAAGATATGGTTTCCATGCAGAAATAGATATATTAAATGAGTTGTACAGAATGGTCTGGTGAAGCTTCTTGTTCAGTCGGATTCAGTAGCAGTAATCGACTACATGTTTCGGCTCCAAGAATCTTCCTAGGTTTGCACAGGCTAAGTAGGCTGCAATTCAATAGAAAGTTTAAATTTACGGCTCAGGCATGGTGTTAGATGGTTTGATGGTCCTTGGCTTTCTACCAAGACTAGCTTGGCATTTAGGCATGTTTTTGTTATTAGGTATTTAGCTTCTAGCTTAGTATTTGGGCTTTTGTTAGCTTTTCTTTTGGGCTTGTTTTGTCTTTTCTTTTATTGTACTCTTTATTCTCTTTTGGTAATAAGAGGTGTGTGGTTTTTCTTTCCTTTCTTTTTTTTTCAAAAAAGAAATCCACATTAAAAGAAATCCACATTTTTTTTTTCAAAATAAAAAAGATTATATTGAAAATAAAAAACATGTACAACCCAGGGAATGGTTCAACACCTTATTAAGAGTGAAGAACAACCTCCCAGTCAAAAAAACTTGAGTTTACATGAACATGCTTAAAAGTATCTTTCTCATGTAACCAAAGAACCATTGTTTGCTTGATGAGCAAGCACCATATCATCCACTGTCTTATGTCTTGCACCATGAGCTCTACCATTCCTTTCATTCCATATATTCCAAGTAATAACATAATGAATTTTCTCTCGCATTGCCGTCTCAATCTACATTGAGACCAAACTTCAAAAAGACCAAAAGTATAGATGGCATCACCCAATCCATTTTGAAAATTCTTAAAAATGCATCCATACCGCATGAGAATAGCTACATTGCACAAAAATATGATCTGCAAACTTCTTCTTCTTGGTGACACAGATTACGGCTAATAGAATTTACATTAATTTCCATGTTCCCGAGCATAGACAAAGTTTGGGACCGAATTATGCATATGAGCCCATAATAGAAAACTCACTTTGTGTGGAATTTGCTTCCTTCATAAAAATTCTAAAAGAACAAACACCATCAGTTTCAGTTGCACTTCATAACATTTTTTAACACCGAATTCTCTTTCAAAAGAAAGCACATCTTCTTCTTTTGCAAAATCGGGCACAATTCCTAGTTCATTACATAAAAGATTTCACTTCAACTACTCTGCATTAGTCATACTCCTTCTAATATTACACGGTAACCTGCCATTGTTAATCATGTCAGCAATAGAAGCATTCTTGTCCCTACAACCTTTAAAAGTTGCAGGTTATCTATCTTTTAAAGACCCATTGGTTCTCCAAGAATCAAACCATAATCTCACTACTTTCCCATTCTTCAAATGAATTTCACATTTTCTTTGAACTAGAGAACTAGTCTTCAAGATGTTCTTCCAATATCCTTTCCCCTGAGGCAGATTGTAATCAACTGGAAAGAAAATCTCTTTTTTAGCTTTGAATTTCTCTTGCACTATCCTTCTCCACAGAGCATTCTTCTCTTTAGTATACCTCCATACCCATTTAGATAAAAGAGCTAAATTTGTGGGTTTCAAGTTCTTCACACCTAATCCACCCTTATCATTGGAGTACAAATTTTTTTTCCAAGAAACCCAACACATTATCCTCTTGTCTTCTGAAGAGTCCTAAAAAAAACTTCTCATGATTCTAATCAATTTATGCTCCACGACTGTAGGTAAATGAATTAGAGATAAATAGTACAAAGGTAAACTTGCAAGACAACTTTTAAGCAAAGTTAACCTTCCAGCTTTGTTTAAATATCTTCTCTTCCATAAAGCTAACTTTTTCTCCATTCTTTGAATAACATCCTCCCAAATAGTTGCATTTCTAGCTATAATCTCCAATGGCAGACCAAGATACCTAATTGTGGTACATTTTAATTTGGTCTTTAGTTGTGGTACATTTTGAAGCAGATAATTCAATTAATCAGTACTCCATCAGGTCAGACCTCACCGATTGATAGTTGACTAACCATGTAGGAATCAGGAAACCGAAAGACCTTTTAGCTGAAATCTTCAAATTCCCACAGACACTAAACAAAAATCTATAGTGATTTAGCGCACTCCCTATCCCAAATACTTCAATCATATTTCTTCTTATACTGTATATCATTCTTAAACTAAAATTTCAAAGATTGTCATATCCATACCTATTAGTTCCTTCACAACTTGACATGTTCTCGTGATTATATTCTAATTAAACACTAAGTAAACCATCTGAAACGATTCTTAATTTGCACAAGCAAACATCTTATACTTAAGAGTCATGAAGCATTAATTAGCGTATTAATTATACTGCTAGTGCTAGATACTATTGCCTTTGTTTTTGTCATGTTTCGAATATTTGACACTTTTTGTTCATCAAGTTGATATTAGTTTAATTAAGCTCGAAATCGTTCGTTAACCTTTTCATTAATTAGGAGCCTACATTACTAAAATCATAGATTTGCAATGACAATAAACAAAGAATTTAAATCTGCATGAATTTGACTTTCTCCGTATTTTCGTTTCAACAACTTGGTATGGCTAATTTGACTAAACATAAAACATTAATACTATTCCAATAATCCAATCCCCTTCTCTCTGTATCGTGACATTATACCACGCAAAGTACGGAAAATGTATACAACACTAAATACACAACAAATGTAGATGTACGTACTAGTTCTGTTTATATGTCACTAATAAAAATGTTAAATGTACGTGCATATCTCATGTGCCGGCCATGCACTATTTTCTTACATTTTGGCATGAAATTTCAATTCAATATACTGACATTAATTGGAAATGAGGTGTATGTGGAATAAGTTGACATTTCTGGAATTTTATTTGTCTTATTGATTGATATGACAAACAAGGAATTAAGTAGAGAACTAGAACTAAATTCTTAATTTTGTGTTTTTTTGTGTGTAAATCTGGGAGTAAAGACTGGTCAAGATGGGGATCAAAAGGAATGGCTTTGATTAACAATTAGATTTTTTTAAGTAACTAAGATCGAGCTAGAAACCTAGCTAGCTCTAGTCTTTTTTTTTTTTTTTTTTTTTTAAGCATGATATTTATTGAACTACTATAGGACCATTACAAGAGGGTATTTAATACCCGAATATTCAAATACAAAAATTACAATAACATGATAAAGAAGCAGAATATGAGAATCAATCTCAGGATTAGGCTTGCATCGTGGATAGGTGTTGTAAATGGAGGGGTGGACCTAAATGAGGTTGTCAAGGGTCCATATGCCTTTGACGAATGATTTCCACAAGAAAAGCTGTACTGTTGATGGACATGTCTGAGTCCATAGAAACTTGGGTGTTGGTGATGGGTTTCGATGCAGATGATCCAAGATAATAAACAATCCGTCTTCTTGTTCTCCAACGTTAATCATATCTTCAACCTGAGTTTTTAGCTGTGAATGTGATTGATGTAGTATCCAATCTTCTGATCCCGAGGATTTAGTAAAAGCTAGTAGTTCTATTACAATTGTTACTAGACTGAAACCAGAAAACAAACAGAGATACAACTAACAAGCTACTAACAAACTACTACTGCTAAGTAGTTACTACGTTATTAAACTGAAAAAAGCACTGAAAGGAAATACGGACTCAACCTACACTTGAACTATGCTGAAAGGTAAAGTACAGTTGAACTATGCTGAGAGGTAAAGTACAAAGAA